>BOPP01000081.1:1731494-1780189 GCA_017312745.1 Gryllus bimaculatus
ACTCGCTACTGAACGGTACGCCCCGCCAGGCCATGGAAAGGCACGGACTGGCCGTCTCAATATGCCACGCCACACCACGCCACTCTACGTGACGGCATGCTTCACCACGCCACGTTACGGATCGGCACTTCCCGCCCCGCCACACTGTTACGTAACGGCCCTCCAAGACACGCCACGCCACCCCCCGCATCGTCGCGTCGCGCTTCGCCTCGCCTCGCGTCGCCAATGGCTGCGGCGACGTAGTGGTTGGCGACCGCGCCCTCCTCCGCACCGCAGAGCCGATTTCGACCCCTAGCACCGCCTCTAGGGAAGGGGTTCCAAATGGGTGAGCTGCAATGTTGCCGCACCTCACGCAAACATCACAGGGTTTCGATTTCGAGCCTCGGCAGCAGCCCGCGTATGAGGTTCGCACTTGCGGTTGCCCCCGCTCTCGTCGAGCAAATACTGGTCAGGAGGCTTTGTTTTCCCTGGCATGCTTTCTTCCGCAATGCATCCTCTTCTACCAACACACACTGCCGTCAACACTCCGACAGAGAAGATTGTTCTGCAAACCGATAAATGCGATTGCCCTTTGAATTATAAATTAGCACATTAACTGGAATTAGAGGTTTGCCGACAAAAGTAAAATTAAGATTTACGAAACATAAATTGTGTGCACAATAATGTAATACGAGAATCATAGTAAGTAAGAAATAGTAATTCATCCTGGGAGTACTGTATTCGTTTCCATAATGAAACGAAAAGGTATCGAAATATGACGTTCACACACGAATTCGTTATTATTCACATTTTCATATTCGGAAGCTCTCTCAAATGAAATAGATATTTTAAACCGTAAATTTTAAATAAAAACCAGGTAGGTAACAGAGGTTAAGATATT
This sequence comes from Gryllus bimaculatus, assembly GCA_017312745.1. Classification (NCBI taxonomy): domain Eukaryota; kingdom Metazoa; phylum Arthropoda; class Insecta; order Orthoptera; family Gryllidae; genus Gryllus; species Gryllus bimaculatus. The sequence continues at coordinate 1,732,375 of BOPP01000081.1, forward strand.
TTGCCGTATGTGTAGCAATTTATACGAGCACTACCTCTGAATAATTATATTACGATACGGCAATTTGCAATTAGTGTTTTTTGAGGCGGGTGTACGTTTTTACTTTCTCGCATTATTAAGCAGTTCATATCTAGTACGGAGAAAGTTTTGAATAAATTACGAGATATTTTTGTAATCTATAATGATTAGTAAGGCTCCAAGAGATATCAAGAGGTATCTTCTTACATCTACAATAATGATGCCCCAGATACTTTTTCTTTAACAAAATCTGTTTTTTAATATGACGATTTCAAATTTCAATATGATGATAAATAATATCTATTTTTCCGTGAAATATACAACTTTTAGGCAATAATTTTTTATTATGAAAAATTTCCTCGAACATAACTAAGCACTCAACATAAACCCCTTACTTACACTCACATCCACTGCACTACCACACGTGTCGGGAGCCCAGTCAGCAGCTTTAAAGCCGAAACGGTGTTTTGAATATTCGTTGAAATTAAGGATTTTTAACCTACACTTTTGCGATGTGCCCAATGCGAGTACCGGCCACAATAGCCGACTGCTCTTCCTGGACAGCATTAGTGTACTCGCATGCAAACGAAAGAGCCGGTAGCATCAAGAGGCGCTCCCGGTAACCGCCTAAGCGATTCGACTTTCATTACTGTTATTGTTTTAACTACACAGTTACTTAGGAGTACGTCACCCAGAGCATAAGTACTTTCAACTCTGCAACTTATTTTCCTTTTAATCTCCCCGAAACATTTTGCTTGACAACTTCAAGTGTCTAAATGCATTTACAACGTAATTAGGGTTGACGTGTCAGCTTAAGAGAGGCCCATTCATCCTGAAGGCTGATTAGCTCTCGAGATAACACCCGTTTGGCCCTCCGCCGCGACGCGCTGGCTGCAGGGGGTTCCCCGTGCGGGCTGAGGTGGCTGGAGGGGGGAGGGTCGCGTGGGTGCCCTGCCGTTCGCGCTCCCTCCCCCGCTGCCGCCCTCTCGCTACCCTGTGAAGGGCGTTCGGTGCGCCTTGTTTGCTGTTGTCAGCCGCGTCACGGCCTTCCGAGGGTTGTTGCCACGCATTGGAAGGGAGCAAGGCTAACAATCGTATCCTTCTAAAAATCACGTAGGCAGAGGCTTCAGGGTGACATGAAGTATTTAGCTTTTAAAAGAAACATATCTCTCAACGATTTCGCGTAAATACTCATGCATTCATCAATATGCAATCCAATACTATACAGATACACACATGCAAAATTAAAAACATGGTAATGACTGCTAAGACTTTAGAAAGTGTTGTTTTTGTATAAGTCGTGTTCATCTACAGAGGAAAGGATAGATTCCATTTCCAACTTGAAGTAAAACAAAAATATTTTCATGCAGAGAAAACGAGGTCGATATATGAATATATGTTGCAATTCACTGCGTTCAATATACATTCAAATTTTATTTACAATAATTTAGTAATTGACTTCTTTTCCACTCCTTCAGCTTATTCCCAATCATTAAAATTAACCTTTTTTCAATCTCCGCTCTACAATCATAGTTGTAGAAATTTTATGAAAGATGAGCAAGTAAATTATTTTAAGAAATCGTAGGATATCGTTAATATCATCCATCTTTTTAATCTCATTCAAAAGGAAGGAATTATATTTTTTAAATTTACAAAACAGATAAATGATTGAAATGCTGTAGATTTCACGGAAAATAATGGTAGTGACGCTGTATACATAATTTCATTTTGTTATTTTGCTAAACAATATAAGGTAAAAATAATATATAATGTTTCGATGGTTTTCGTACGATGAAAGCAGAACGATAAATTCATATTAAGATGTACAATTTATAATTCGGTATAAAAAGTCGAATAAACAAATGGAAACAAAAATGCACGAGCATTCTTTTCGCATACCAATAAACAGCAGGTAGTGTCCGGCTATGTCGCCAAAGAAAAATAACTATTAAGTTGCGACAATTAGTTGATGAACTGTATAGCAGGGAGGGGAAAAAGACGTTTTGCCCTCAATGACGTTTTGCCATCGCAAAATAGGATGTTCTATTGAAGGACAGTTATCGTTACAACGGAAACAAATAAAATTTTATAAGCCGTAGAAAGATTTTATCGCAACCATAATAGCAATATTAACTTCCTCAACAATTTTATTTTTTGAATCAGCCTAAGAACATGTATATAAACTGCATATAACGGGATTAGTACCCGTTGGATGCCTCCACGGCACAAGAGCAGTGCGGCGCTCCGACGTGGGCGTGAATGCCTCGCCGCGGCAACTGGGGCAAAAAACGCTCTGCCCCCCCCCTTCGCCTCCCGAGTCGCCCAATGTGCGCAATTGCGGAGCCTCGGGACGAGATGGCATTTTCCCCGCAGGAACAACGCCTCGTCACACTGGAAACCATATCTTCCTTCCTTTTTAATTCGTAGCGAGCTAATATCTCCAGATAAGAGCCACTAGAAGATATTCCTCACATAAAATTAAATATGAAATTGTTGCGAAGAATTTCGGGGAATAATTTAATAATGTTTTGCACACGCTTGAAATAACTGACAATTCTCCCACCCATCCTGTGTATAACCGTACACCAAAGGTGCCCGCGGGTGAGCAATTTTGCCCGTTCCGGTTTAGCGCGACTCGTTGACTGGTGATTGCGGGGGCGTCAACTCCTAATGTCGTTAGTCACGTGAGTGTAGTGCATGTTGGGAGGTGGTGTTGATTTCCTCGGGAGATGGTTAGATCCGGCGCCGACCTAGTAGGCTATTCCACCACCAGGAATCTCCCCCCAGCGGAGCACCACCCCAGCCGGGACAAGCTCTAATCGCCCGACCGGTCTCCCGTCATATCGCCATGTGCGGTAATGTTATGCATGTAAGTGTGTGTAAATAAGGGGTAAAAATAGGACAAGGGTCAGGAAGGAAATGCGCTTGGTCTGTGCTCGTTTGTTAGGGTGCTACTCCGGCATTTGCCTGGGCGTTGATGGGAGAAACCACGGAAAACAACCGATCAGAGCAGCCGACTGCTAGAATTCTCTCCCAGACAGCGATTGAACTCGACCGAGCTATGCAGCTAGAGTCGAAAATCCCGCCAGCGTTGGGACTCGACCCTAGGACCTCCCGATTACGCACTACAGTGACATCAGTTGATGCCGGGAGCCACCACTCCCAGTTATGTTCTCAGGGTGGGAGGGTTGGGGTGCGAGGCGACGGACGACGGAGCATCATCCCCAGGGGAAGGGCGCGTCGCGGCTTGCCCTCCGGAACAGATTTACGCGCACAGATCTTGCACTTTGGTACACGGGATACAGGAACTTGTGTTTCGAGTCCCAAGAAAATCTCTATGGCGAACGAATTGCGATCGTGACAGTTTTGCGCACCGAGGGCGCCTGTTTTCCGGGACTGGTCACGTATCCCGAGAACGAAAGGAACGGTTAAAATAAACGAAACTATAAGTATTCGTTTCTGAGACCGCTCAATGCTGTTTCTGAACATTCGTCGCGGAACATTCGTCGCGGAACAAGCGGAATTTCCTAAGATTCAAAACCAAGAGAGTTTTTGCCATTATATTCCATTACATTAGTAGTGAGTATATATTAATACTGAATGAATTTTCGCGTCGGCCTAGCAGTCAGAAACATCAATGTATGATGTTTCTGACTCTGCGATAGCAGCTTAATATTAGCGTAAAAGTTTTGACGATTTAAAGGTCAGTGAATAAAATAGTATAATGAGGGAGTACATTGGCTCATAAAGGAAACAATGTTTTCTCAGAGAAATCCTAATTCACAACAATGTTACTAAATTTATATTTTAAAATAGACTGATTGTATTCTGATACTACTTGTTCTTGGGTGAATAATTAGCGCTGCGTTAAATACATTGTATTTTGTTCTTTCATGGAGCATTATTTTCGTTATTCTCCACGAAATACCCTTCAAGAAAGAAAGCGGAATGTCAATATAGTTCCGAGTTCTTTGCGGTAATAAAAAAATCGTTGTCTGTGCAATTCTTTGTATTTTTTCAACTCATATTTTGCTACACACGCAAGTGTTTTTGTTAGATATTTTTATTAGTAAACAATTCGTTTAGAGTGATAAAATTACAAATAAACTTAATTATAATGTTGGGAATAATGAATTATTAGCTATTTAAGAACAACTTTATTATTGAAATCCATGGAGTGATTTTCTAAATCTCAGATATGTATTTAAGAGTATTTACCATACAGATACTGTCTGATATACTCTTCCCGCTCAATGAGGGTTGACGACGCGTCATGCCGTTGTGTATTTATTCGCTGCACTACTGGCAGATTTGCGAAGCTACACCCTTCTTTCTGCTCGCATCCGATGAAGCTGGCAGTGGGTAACCCCGGTAGGCTCGAAGGAGAGCGAGCGTCGAGCCGAGCCGAGCCGACCGAGGGGGGCCTGAGAGGGGGAGGGCGGAGGGCGGGCGCTTGTCGTCGCCACTTGCGCCACGCACAGAAGCGCGCGCGCCACTCTCTCCGTCAGCGAAGTCCGCAAGGGGCCCCGCCACTCCGCCACTTAGCGCCGAATATCTACTCGAAATATTTTGTTTATATTTAGCTTCTTGTTATTTATTTTTATTCCGAGTGACGTTTTCGTTCCATTCAAGCCACAGTGTGCCCACTGCTCACAAAGTACGAATAAAAATGGTTGTCGCAGGGAGGCGTGTTGTTTGTGCACATGATCAGCTCAATACAGGATTAGCAAAGAAAGTACGATTGTTTGGAAATAACGACTTATCATGGATAAGAACTGTTTACCTACGTATTACGTCATCCCCTAGAGTAAGCAATTCCAGTATGTATCAAACATACATGTTGTGCCAAATTCTCGTTAGTTAGGAACTCAAGGGACACACGTTTTGTGGTGGGAGGTGAGTTGAGGTTTTGTGAGGGACAGGTGGAGAAATGAAAAGGAGCATGTGAGGAAATGATGAGGCTGTAGGAGCGGGACAAACAAGACCCGAATCATGTTCTTAAGCTATATTGTATAGCAGATCTTTTTGAATTTTCGATTACATTTTTGGAGATTTAGTTCTCTTAGGGCCCCTACTCCGTAGCATGCGTAGTAAAACAATAAAACCGAAATCTACGCGTCTTCAAGAAAAAGGACATAATCTTTCACAATAAAATTAAAAAGGACGGTTTGATTTTCTGCGCATTTTAATCTCAACGCTTAGCAATATTAGAGTGGTTATTCTCGTACAGCGTCGGGCTGCGGTGACACCAGAGGAAATCAGGGGCCTGGGACCGTTCAAACAAAAAAATCCCACCTCCCCTAATTCATAAACAGAATTCTCCATGCATGAGAATTAACTTGTGAAATGGAAAGCAATCTTTCCGACGCCTTAGAAAGCAATTTTAACATTTGCAATTTTTTAAAATTCAGAGAATTAAACGATCTTATTTAAAGATCTAAATTTGAAGTACTCTAGTAGAAGTAATCTCTTTCTTCATTATTCTAGTTGAGGGAAAATGGCGAAATAAATTGACATCAACGGCGCAATGGGTCCTGGCTGCAGAGCCTGGCTGTTCTGTGTGGGATTCGGTGGTCGAGAATATTCTTCGATGGTTAAGAAGACACGTCCTTTTATTCGTAAGGAGTTTGAATGACTTGAAATCTCAAGAATGAATGACTTGGAATCGATATGACTTGATGTCACTGCTCTGACGTGGCCATACGATCAAAGCATAAAGCATAACTAAGACGGCGGTTTATTAAATAAGTAAATAACTGTGATTCATCCCTGTATCAGATACATCTCATTACCAGAGTGCGGCTTAGTCATTTTGGAGATATTGTGATATACGATCCACAATGTAATTGTTTTGCGAATTTAAGAAATGGGTGATGAACGTTTCACGAAATTCGAGAAGCCTCAACAATTATAATAGTGCCTGCTTGCGTCGTTTGTTTACGCTTCCGCAGACAAGGAAGACAGAAAATTGACTATACCTGGGACCACACACCGTCAGAAATGTCTGCATTACTTGAATGAAATGTTCATTAAATGTAATTATCATAAACGCACATTAAATTTAATGTACACATGTGCATTATGATACAATAGTAAAAGCTTTATGCTCATGTGTGAAAGGAAAGAATGAATTATCTTGATGGACTGGTGATAATGAATATATAATAAGAATAATTAGAGGCTAGAGAAGTGGGAGAACTTCTACATTAAATCGACACTGATGTTATTTGAAGCATTAAATTAATTGTACAAACATATTCAGATTAATTTTATGTACATGGTACTACATTTAAGTTCCATTAAATGTTTATTCGTTCTTTTTCGTTCATTCCGTTTTCATTCACTTAGTACATTAATTTACATTAGATTTAGTGACATTTCTAACAGCGTAGGTTAAAGAAGGTACGGACTACCAGCCCCCCTAAGCGCATGTACAGTGTGTCTACTCCACAACTACGAAGTTATCTCCCGGATGATTCAGCCATCGCAGGCGCGCTCCTGGGAGCTCTCATTTTCTTTCTCATAGAAACTGACAGTTTTCCGTCGGTGCTCACTATCAATACTTTCGTTTTCCTCATTGCAGTGAAGAAAGGTGAAAAGGGATTTGTTCAAGTTGAAAATATAATGTGCAGCTGGAAGTAATTCACTTTAAAGCTTAGAAACTTTTATATGTTTGGCAAAGGATGGAAGTGCAAGAAAGGGCCATAATATATGAACTTTCAATGCACACATAAACATCGTGAATATGAAGGTACCCGCCGCTGGAGGTGCCAGGATAAACTATGAGAAATTATTTGTGATCTCTAGCCTGCGTGATCTCCTGCTGTGACATTCACATGAAGATTTTAATAAATTGGAGTCAGAACATGTTTTGCCGGAGCAAGAAATGCTTAGAATTTGGCGAAGAGCATTGTTATCATCTATGAGACAAATGTGTCGAAGATCGCGGCTAGAGAAGGGTCCATATTGCTCTCAGATATCGTGGAATCAAAGGTCCATCAGCCGAGCGCCCGAAAACCCGAGCCCGCAAACTTCTCATGAAAGATACATGAAAGTTACAGTAGTCGTCCAATGCTAGATGGCCAATATCGTTGAGGCAGTGGTACTGTAGCGATCTCGGACCGAAGACTCGCGGGTTCGAGTCCCCCCTCGGGCATGGTTGCGTTGGTGTTTGTTCTTTCACCCCGCACTATCGCCATATCACATCATACTGTTGGCCATATCGTTAATCTATAATGGTCGCGAATGACCTAGTTGTTGATGCTACCTTAAATAAAAATATTTAAAAGAATTATAAGTAGACTCTGGATTTTAGGACAAATGCCTATTTAGTTCCTTTAGGAGACTGGAAAATAATTGCCAAGGATAACCTTTCACAGATCGAAGTGTCCGAAGTAAAAAAGACTCTGTATATGGTGTAATGGTCTGAAACAAATTTAGTGGGGGAGGGTGGGGAAGTTTCAGGAGAAATAGGCATACGAAATGTGAATAACTTTGCTCCTATAACCTCTGTGTCTGTGGAATGATCCTTTTCAGCTTTCAAATTCTTTTTACCAGATAGGACATCGCCTTACTGTAGAAAGTTCGGAGGAAATGTTGATTATATACTGTGCTGCTAATTATGAAAATGATTAAAATAAGATACATATGGTCAAATTCATTAATGTAAAAATACTTGACTTTCCTGAATAATAAAATGAGCCTAAGAGCCTCTCAGATGGCCGAGATCGTTAGGGTAGTAGTGTCGTAGCGCTCTCGGACCAAGACCGCGGGTTTGAGTCCCGCATCGAACATGGGTGTAATTGTGTATGTCTATATGTGCCTGCTGTTCTTTCATCTCTCACCATCATCATCTCATCGTCCATACCTCCAGGGTTTAACAACCTTGGGGAATAAAAAGTAGGGATTCTTCAGCTGAAGCAGGCTAACCCCACCCTCGAAAGTTACTTGCACCTCCTAAAGCAAGATGCATTTGTAGTCCAAGTTGGCATATGAACAAAAAATGTGTCTAATTGAATCGATATCCGTTTTAGATTCTAGAAAAATAAATTTCACGTCCAATGTTTTTAAATTCCCGATTTTATCATTCTGTAACATATTTTAGTGCTTAAATTTCCGAGGACTAATAATAAGAAATTAGTTCTTAACGACGTTTAATTTTTAAAACATTTCTTATAATATCTATCGTCTTTTACAATAGAATTTAAAGAATATTAAGAAGTACATTTTTACACAACAGTTCTTTTAATTTATAAAGTCTCTCATGCAATAATTTAGCGTACATAACTTCGGACCTGCGAATATAATTTTAAGTATATATTATGTCGACATGAAATTCATGTTGCTGCATTCATTGTGGTTGCGTAATTTTAGCATTATAAATAATTGAGTTATTTAGTACCACTATGCAAACGAGAATTTTAAACACAGCCTGCGATTTGATGGCCTTGATTGTTTACGATAATTACTGAAAATGCCAATGAAGGAAAGGACAAATATTTGGATAATAAGCAAAAAAAGAAGTGTCCTGCATGTTATTCCATCAATAGAAAATATACAAATAATTGAGTAGGCGAATTCACAAACGTATTATTTTCACTATCTTCAATTTGCTTCCATGATATAAAAAGTTGCGATATTAAGAAACCAAAACCGAAGAAAGCAAAGGGAAGTGGATTATTAGAACATTGAAAGATCTTTTGTTCAAAAAAAGATCATGTATGTTAAAAATTGTTTTGTAACACGTTGATATCAATTACTATGTAAAGAGGCTCGGGTGCAGGTTAAAGCCTCAGCGAGGAAATGTCAAACGTCAGCAATGCTACATACCATGTACACATTTGTAAAAAATTAATATCAGTGTCATTACGTTTTTAAACCTCATTAATAAAATGAAATTGAATGTTGTTAGACCTGAAATGTGGGGAAAAATACGTAACTTGCTTGACTTTTCTTTTTATACTTCTGTTGTAAAATTATCTTATAAGATGACTGCAGCTCGTTGCATAATGTTAATCATACAGATTCATTATAGTACCTGTATTTGACCAATCTCATAGAAGTTTACAAACCAAGAATTAAGATTAGCTAATCGTTGTACTTAGTTTCATTACAAGTTTCGTGCGATTGTTTGCAGTTCCGAGACGACCGGCAGGCAGGATATTGTAAATCTATATGACCTCCACTTTTTCCATTAATCAGATGAAATTCAAAATACTGAAGGCTTCGTTGAGGCTGTAGGATATATTAAGCTTGTAAGAAATAAGAACAGATATAGAATTTTAATGGCACTTCTTTAAGAAATTGGATCTTAAAATGATTAGTGTACTATTCATTTGCAGTCGCACCGTGCCTATTACTCCTGGGAAGAAAAAATCTCCATCTTTAATAGTTTAGTTGTAGGAACACGCCAAAAAAAATATATTTTTTTTTTGCAATTTTCGAAAAAAATAGTTTTCAACAAAAATGAGAGCTACACCATTGTCTTAAACGTTCTTTACACTAACGAACAACAAAATTTGAAAACGATCGTGCCTTTCTTTAATTTAAAAATGTATCAGAGGCTTCATGTAAAGTATCCCCTAAAATTAAAACATTGGTTTTTTAATTCAAGATGCCGCAGCATCCGGCAAATCGATTGAGAAATGCCAATTTTAGAGAAAATCGGCTGAAAAGCCGCTAGCGTTGTTCACAGACAGACACGGACAGACGGACGTTTTGCCGTCAATCACGTTTTCGATATAAAGAACTCACCAAACATGGATTTTGGCCACATTACGTGTTAGAGGATTTTTTTCTCATTTAGCATCCGGATTTATCCACTTTTTCGTTACCAGGGCCCTGTAATAACAGTTTTTCTGCCGAAAATACGCCGTTTTTTCGCACTACTTCACATAACTTTCTCTCTACTGAGGTAGCGGTAGCGAGAAAGTACAAATTGAATAAAAACCCAAAACTCATCGAGACGTCGTGGCGTGTATATAACTTTATCATACCCGGATCGTTGACTCATTCAAGATTGACCAAACAATCCGGAGATGGACTTTTTTCATTAGTTATTGACTTTCTCTCTTCCGAAAGGGAAATAAGAAAGAGATGGGACTGATCGCGGCTTTTTCCCCTTCATCAGGTCTACTACTGCAACCGCCTGCACCCCCTACGTGGGCTATCATATAGCGCATTCCATGAAGTAAAAAACTTCGGCCGGCAAGGCAACTTTCTGAACACGACCGTAATATAATTCTTATTTCAACATTAGTTCCATTCAGTGTTTTTTTTTCTTTCAACCTGAAACTCAAGAAATATGTTTGTGGAAGATCTACCGACGTATGCAGATTCTACTGCGGTGTGCTTTGTTTATCATAAGCTACTAAAGCACTCGTCAGAAGGTACTTTCACTTATTTATATCGTTTATATCTTGAAAGAGGAAATAGTGTAATTTTGCATCGGAAAGTGGCGATAAACTAGTAAGATGTGTAGTCAGACTCCATTTTTTCGTCCTTGGTTTGGGAACAAATGGCTTAGGAAAAGCGATTGTCTGAACTATACTAGCGCCTAAACTTTTCAGACAATTTTCTTCAACACTGATACTTCCCCATCGATCTGGTTGAACTCGAGGCCTTATAAATTAAATTTTGATTTTAAGGGTTACTTGACATGAACGTTACAATGATATTTTCATAATTTTCTGCAAATTGACTCCACATTTTTGGATTTTTCTCGGATAGAATAAAGTACATTTACAAAATGTCACAGGTCCCATTTTCGTCGAACTCTGAATTTTCTACAAATTCCAAAAGTTTAAAACTAATTCGACGGCATCCTAACTACAATATTTAAGAGAGAGATTTTTCTTAAAGAAATCTATTTTTTCAAAATTGGATCTTTAAATAAGGTCACGTACCATTTTCTGAAATTAGGAGTCGTTTTCGCGTAATTTCCGAGTACTAGAGGCATTTGTAAGGATGTTCTTCAAAGATTTTCTTGAAAAAACATCCAATTTTTCTTTATTTTTTTCAAATAGAACAAACTATGTTTATAAAAATTGAACAGGTTCAATCGTCATTGAACTTTGTGTTCTCGAAAATTACTAGTGCAAATATTCAAGTTTGTTTTTTAGTCGGGAAGGGCTTTTTCTTTGATACTGGTTGTATAGGGGGTAAAGTGAATAGCGTTCTGTGTCAGAGTACTAGAGTTCAAATCCCAGAGGAGTAAAAATTTCTTCTTTTGAAAACACTTTTGCGGGTGCGAATAATATTATAATGTTGTTTAGCATTTGCAAATAATGAGAGAAAGTTCATGCTGATCCGGTATCCCTAGCTGTACACGAGTATCAACGACAACTTGTAAATTATAACGAAGTGCAGGTTTGCTTTCGTATTCATAATTGAGATGTAATGTGTGAAGTAAAGTTTAAACTAAATTGTATATTAGATGGTATGAAGAGAAATAGAGAAGTGACCACAACAATTTATCACAAGCATAATAAGATAATATTCATCAATATATGTGAGCAGATTGCAACTGAATTCATCGGCATCAACGCTTCTGAGTGTTCGACTCTTCCATGTCATACTTTTTCTGATGTTTTTCAACATTCCAAATTTCCTTGGTCATCTTATTCCTCAGATACGTTTCATCATTAGAATAGGAAACCAAATCACCAAAACATATAGTACATTTCTCCGTCGAAACAGTGATTGTAGGAATATAAAGATAAAGAACTGTGATGTAGAGAAAATTTGGAAATGAGAAATGGAGACATGAAGTATTATGAAAATGAAAAAGTATTTTTTGTGTTATTCAAATAACTTAATACGTATTATGGGTGTATGGAAGTGTATCACTTTGCCAAGAACCATATTCAATCGAATGAAACGAATATATTATCTACCGAAAAAATCGTATTCACTCAGGAGACGCGTTGTCTTCTCCACATGAAATCACTCAAATATTATAAAGAGTTCCGTTGATTCCAATAGATTGGTATTTGTTTGAATATGCAATAGATTAAGCAATATGATTAAGTGTGGCGAGTATGTAGTACATACCGAGCGCACGCATGCTTTACATGCAAGGTCCAGAGTTCCCACCGTCCAGTTCATGAAACCCTACCTAATGAAAACTGTGATGAAGAGCCGTACGTGGGCTGTTTGTCGAGAGAGCGGAGCGGGAAGATGGGAGAGACAACTGTATCTCGGCGGGCCATGGAGGGGAATAGAGAGCCATTCTGCGGCCGCAATCCTGTTTATTTGGAGTAGGCAGGATCTCTTTCCCCTGCTCCTCCTGTTTGTTTAATGCACAATTTTACTCCAAGTACAGAGTGCCTCAGTCCAATCAACCTATTCATTGGCACGTCTGTATTTCTGGCTTTCTGCTGGATCGCGTTTGGCGATGTCTCCATTCCTTTGTAGTGAGGGAAGTGAACGCACCTCAAAGTGACGCTTTTCTCAAAATCGACAATTTTCTGCATTGGTTGGATTCTTTTCAAGCATTGAATAGGATTCATCAATGCATGTTATATTGTTCCTCACCCATTTTTTCAATGCAATTAAAAAAATTGAGTTCGTATCCTAGTTCATATAACAGGAACAGATCAGGATTTATAATTTATAAGTCAATAGTGGTTTCTCTAAAAGAGATTAAAATCATGAAATTGCATATAATTATCCCTTCACTCATTGAAAAATGTAATATAAATAGAATGTAAGATGTAACTACTGCAATCAGTATATTTTATACTTATGAATTAGCACGCATAATTCCAGTTAGTATCCAGTAATAAAACAATATACGAACTAAAACACAAAATTTGTGAATAGTTTTTACTCATAAACGTGTAATTACATTTTTCTTTGACCTTAACAAATGAGTTTTCTCCGTAACCAGTTTTAAATTCAAATTCAGAAATTAGTTTTATAATTGATCTTATGACTGTCCGTTAATCTCATTACTAGATAATGGATACGTTTCATAGGATTCATAGACTGTCAATCGGGTCGTGAGGTGGATGGGTGGTCAATCAAGACGAGTCGTGGGGTGGATGGAAGGTGGACTGAAAGACCCAAATGGTGATGATGTTTGTGTGCTTTACGGTGATACTGAAGATTAGATGCATATCCTTCTAAATTGCTGTACTATCGAAACATGGAGAGGAAAATTGATCGGAATAGGGAACTATTACTTCCGACTTACAAACGTAACGTTGCCCGGGTGTATTAGGTGAAAATAGGTCTCACTTCATGAAAAATTTAGAAAAAGTTTCGGACTCTTCGGAAACGGTGACTAGGGAGTGGAAAAATGTCACTGGTTAGTAGCACGAGAGAAGCCTAGAACGGAGAGGAAATATAAGTAAAATACGAATAAGCTAATCAGTAATTAAGTTAGTATGTTTCTAGGTAAACGAATTATTAAGAAAAAGTAAATTAATAAACATATAAGTAAGTCATTAAATAATTCAATAAACTCATTAGAGAGCAAATGCGAAAGGACGGACGAGAAGTAAGCGCAACGTGGAGGGTGGCACTGTTGATTCTGAAGAGGCGAAAGTCTGGAGTGAGTATGCGTAAGAATACGTGAGTCCGCGCCAGGAAAGAAATAAATGGTTTAGAAAAGGTTGAGTAGATTAGCAAGTACTTGTCTTCTAAGGGCTGGTTTCCCCCCTCAGGTTTGTTTCCCTTAGCCGTACCAGACGGGCTCTTTTCCGCGATGACACACGGCTTTGATGCGATGGAGAGACCATGTGGGGTGAATATCAGAATTCGAAAGGTTAGAATGCTTTAGGATGTAGGTTTTATAACAGTCTTTGCCCTAGCCACATAGTATCAGGTTATGTAATTTATGTACGTATTAATTATGTCTAAACGGTTCACAGGATTTTCCCCAAAATGAACTTTTCCCGATATGATCGGTATAGCAAATTTGTGAATTTGAAACAGAATGTGTTTTTTTAAATGTTTGTCTGTCTGTCTCTCCATCTGTTTGTCTGTCTGTCTGTCTGTCAACCCATTGGGCTGGCTGGAAGGATGTCCATCTTTCTGCCTGGGCGTGCGCTTTGTCTGGCGGTGCGCCTGGCGCCTTCGCGTCTGTGAACACTTCTGGCTAAACCCAAAACAGGAATTTCCCCAAAATGAATATTCCACCGATAGATCTGGCTGAACTCAAGGTCCTGCAATTTTGAAAGGGGTCTTTCAATTCGGATCTTTACATAAAGAACCTAAACCTACTAAAAATATTCTTAAAAATGGATCTAATCTGTAATTTTTTCGCTAGAATGGAGTACGATTATAAAACGTATAAACGTAATTTAAAATGATACAGGTCAAATTTACACTCAAACACTCGAATTTTTGAAAATTCTGTTAGCGATTTTTTTTGTCTCGGTCCTACCACTAACTACATTAATGAAACGAGTTTTCGGGTTCAGCTCTCTATTTTAATGTGTCATGAGTTGGTGCCGCAAAAACGGGTGGCCACCGTAGATTTGAGCGTTGATATCGAGAACCAACATCCTCCAATTCCAATCCCAGGTTGTTTTGAATGATTGAAGAGATGCTTGTGTTGCGGGAATGAAGTGATACGAGCAAAGTAACTCTTCGTGCACCGCGCTGCGCTCCAGGTCAAATGCGTAACATTTTCCCACATGTTGAACTAATATTATATTGTTGCATATAACACGGGAGAGTTTGTGCTGCTATATCTCTATTTGTTGAATGTTGGCAAGGATAATTACAATAATAGGGGATCACCGCATGTCGACTAGTGGAGCACGACTTTCATCAAGGTTTCTAGCACTGGGTAATATTAACCGTAAGGGCTGTCGGGTACGTCAAATCGGATTCTAGATCTAAATAAATAATTTCTAATAATGTATTTTCACGATTTGGCTAAAAGCCTCCAATGGCAAAAGTAAATTTCAGATAGCAATAAAAATAATAGAGAAAGAAGACTTCTCATTTTTATATCATCATTATTATGATTTAATTAGAAGTAATCATAAAATAATGTTGAGGATTGTATAGAGAATCGTATAATTCCACCAGTTCATTGATACTATGTACTGTTTTATGCGTTCTGCAGCTACGGGTTTTATTCTAAGTATATTTATCTCAGAAAGAATGGATATAGATTGTAATCATTGTATACTACTTGATGATCAGACACGACTACCAACGAATACAGCCCTGCTTAGTTCTACACTTTAAGAACGAACAGCCTTCGTCAGGGTGGCAGAGGCAATGTGCTGACCGCACCACATTTATCAAGCAACGAGCGTCCACCGTAGCTGCGTCTATCTCTGTGATTCCTCTGCATACCTCTGCTCTTAGGAGGACAGTCTCGCCGTTGTTGGGGACGAGCGAGTTATCCACGAGGCACACAGAGCGGCCAGGACGCAGATCCTTGTGTAACGATAGGAGAGGAAGCAGCTTCCTCTATAGGAAACTGAGAAATGTTGATAACTAAACAATTTTTTTCTCAATTTACTCAAGGTAACAAACTCACCAGCAACAATATAAAGCTCTGTAGAAAATGGTTTATTAACCTCTATAGGAAATGGTTTAACTTGATACGTATGTGTTATCTCTGTTGCGTATGTTGATAGCAGATACATCGCTGTTGCATGAACGTCTATAGCCATTTATTTTATGGAATAATGTCCGAAAATTCAGTTATAGAAAATAAAGTTTAATAAAGGGTCTAACTGTTATATGAGAGAGTGAATTTTCGATACGGGAGATTCAAATATTTTGTTTATTAGTTCCGTAAGAATAGTGCAGGGTATATCCTCGGAGAATCTAAAGTTCCTTCCCCGCTGGAATGTGACGCGCCGACGTATACGTCGACTTATGAATATTATCCCCAAACATGTACAGGTGGCTCAAAAAGAACGCATGGATTTGACTTGCGTAGTATCAGTGGTGGTTGTGGAATGGCGGGTTGGGGATCTGCTGTTTTGTTGGTTAGAGCATCCAGTTTCAGTAGCAATGGTGCAGTGGTCCGTGCATCTTCGTGTTTTCGCTTTTGAACATTCCTTTACACGTTATGATTCTGTGATTACAGTTCAACGGCTTTTTCGTAAACGCTTCACTGTTCTGCGAAATGGTTCGATACCAGATCGCAACACAATATCGCGATGGGTTGCGATGGGTCGCGATGGGTTTTTGCACAACTGGATCAGTTGTAAAGCAGTGGTCGCCTGGTGGTCCACACTCGATGCGAACGCCGGGAAATGTCGAGAACGTCTGTTTTTCGAAGTCCTCAACACTCCATTAGGCGGCGTGCTTCAACTCTGGGCTTGTCTCGTCGCTCTTTGCAACGTATCCTCAAGGATGAGTTACAATTTCAGCTTTACAAAATTATGATCGTGGATCGTGCAGAAGATTCACGAACGTGATTATTATCAACGGAGATTGTTGGAGAGAAAATGCTTGAATGCGTGACAACTCATAAATTGGATATATTACCAATTGTAGCGATGTGAATACATTTTATATGTGATCAAAATTACATTCGATTATACTAGATTATATTAAAATTATACTAGAATTAAACTTAATTGAAATCTATGCATTCTTTTCGCGCCACTTGTATCTTCCACTGCAGGGGTTCTCCGAGCCGGGACAGGCACTAAGCTCCCGACTGGCCTCCCGACATGTCGCTTTTCCGGAATTGATATTTTACGAAAAATCGATCCCGAAAAGCATTTCTTAAATGTGAAATAAGTCTCTATCTCTGACATTATACCAATTGCCGCTTGGAAGCAGATGCATTGTTATTTCATGATCGGAGATCGCCATTTATTCCTATGAAATAATGTCCAAAAATTCAGTTTCTGGAAGTCAATTTTAATAAATTAAGAATGGGGAGACATAAACAATTTTTTATAAAACTTGCAAGACAATATTGCTTACCGCCGATTAATGGGGAGACAATGGAGTTAGGGGAAAATAAAATCTGGCTCTTGTTCAAAATAGGTCTTTGTGTTACAACAGAATTCCGGAAACCGACGGTGTGTGACAGTGTAGTGGAGAAAGGGTACGCGCGTGTGTGTGCAAGGGGTCAGGAGGGGGCAAGAAGAAAAGATCCCGCGCATACCGTGTCCCGTTTGTTAGAGTAGTGCTTCGGCATTCGCCTGGCATTGATCGGAGAAACCACAGAAAAATTCGGATCAGAGCAGTCGGTCGCTAGAAATCTCCTCCGGTCAGTGGCTGAATTATATCCAGCTATTTAGCTAGTGACGAAAATGCACCACTGTAAAGACTGAAAACTTAGGACCGGACTCGTCAATGATACTGCATTTTATGTATTAAGCTTATGGTACTGCAACAGAATTTACTTTCTCACATTATTTCTACATTTGCAATTTTTTTAAATCGGAGAGATGAACGACAATAAGACTTACGTCGTTCTTTTAAGCATTTCTTGTTCTGCCCGTGAAAAATAATGAGGAAAAATTCGGAGAGTTTTTTGAGAAAAGGTTTTTTCTTCATAAATTGCGTTAATTTCAACTCATCAACCTTTCGCATCACTCAAGTATTAAAGAATCATCAGGTGATTATAATTTCGCGCAATATTGGATATTGGAATACGACATTTTTAGCTACAATTTCTTTCTTTCGATTGTCCTTAACGAACGTCGACATTAAGAGCAACGTTTCTTTTCTCTGTTTAGTTGTATTAATTCGATATAACGGTGGTGACTCAATGCTGCCGAATGAGCGGCAACGTTGTTGTGCAGAAGACAATATTAATGAAAGATAAAATGTTTTTGAATCAGTGTCATTATTGCTGAAAAATGTACTTTGCATCAAAATTTAGTTGCTACCCGCTTTTTCTCTTCGTTCAAACTTGCAAGTCTGACACCCCTCTTCTAACTCACGCACCCAACCACCACCACCATCACCAGTCTATATCAGATGTCCGCCGTCTTCAACATCGACTAGACTGATACTTCAAAAAATGGCTGTTCGAAAGTGTTCAAAGTACGTGTGCTCGATAGGGATTATATAAAGATTGCAAACAAATCTGTCAGGTAAATTGTGAAATACTCATCATCACATTTTTCCTCTTAATTAATTTGGAAAATCAATACCTATATTTTTTTCAATTATATATTTTTCGAAGATTGATATCGAAAAGTGTCCTTTGGAAGAATGGTGGCAGGTCCAGAAGCCGCACAAAAGAGGATTTCTCAGACCTTAATTTCTCAAGTTTTCCCTTATTTTGGTAAGATTGGTTCACTCTTTTATTTGCCTTTGAATCGGAGGAGAAACATCATTTCAGAATAACCTCGCAAAAAGTTTCTTCTGGAACTAAAGAAAACGTGCGCAGATCATACTTGTTCCCCATACCTCATATACTTGTATAGGTTTTACTGATTTTTTTTCTTGTAGTTTTTGACAAAAATAAATTAAATCAACGATCATAAGATACATATAAGGATTTCACAAAAATTATTCCGAATTCATTATTTTATTTGGTAAGCGCAAAACCGAATACGTCTGTATCAAACCGATAAGATTTTCATTCTAACATTTAAGAACATTTTCAGTTATCCATTTTTCTCGAATCTGTCTTGCGATCTCAACTCGAAATGCACAAAATGTCAGATATTGTGTTGATAATTTATTTTTCTTGCGTTTTAAATTGTTTCATTTCAGTGAGGTAGTTGCACTTCAAATGAAGTAGAAACAAACTATCCTAATAACTCAAAATTTGTTCAATACTTTAGAAGATATATTTATATGGATTATTTTAGATGGTAATATATTTATATTTATTGTAATACATGTCACTGACCCAAAGACCGCAACAAATATGTTCTCCAAAAATGGTTGTATTTCAGTAGAAATTTAGCCCAAACTCTGATAAAGGAATAATAACTATATATCTATAGATATGGAAGCAATTAATGATTTTAATAAAATCAGTAAACGTAATAAACATAGAGAAAAACTGTAGTATTGCATGTGATTGTCCAACGTAATGCTGTTTAGATATTTTATCACAAGATACTATTTCTCACACCAAACATAAGTGTAGGAATCCTTAATTATGTATTTGTTGAGTAAAAAGTGTTAAATAAGTGAAAAATAATTGAAAAATAACGATAAATATGTTAAAAAATTTAATTTCCTAAATGAAAGTGAATAACTTGTTATTTTCAAATCTACGGAGATATAGGTCGATAATATTCTCACGATAAAATCTAGTTTTCTATTTAAGAGATCGATGTATATTTCCATACAATTTTTTACAGTTGCTTTGACGATAAGTAAATTAAGAGACAAAAAATAAACGATTTTAATTGTATCACAAAAATCCATATCTCTGGCCTGAACGATTTTTATGGTTCTTTCTCACCCTAATGAATATTCTCGTTAAATGATTTCGTCGAGTATAAGGGACATATCCGAATTTTTTCTAGCCATAGCATATCAAGGATGTTGAGTGGCAAACATGTCGTTCCTCTTAGGACGAACGATGAAGATATGAAAGGCAATAAATATTATAATGGAATTGAAATACCATAGAGGACTAGGAGACTGAAAACATTTTGCAAACTCACATTGCCAAAACCACGCTGTTCACAGAGGCATGAACTCTTACCGTAATTTATTAAGGTGAACATGAAAGTTGCCATTCTAACCACTCTGCCATGGGCTGCTACTTGCCAGTAAATAATTGATTAAAAAAAGTTATTTTAAATAAAATATTCACAATTTTTTTTCGTTTCTTCTGTCAAGTTCCATTTTGCAAATAATTAATTTACGCATACTTTATGATGAAGATTAAAGCTGTCGCAAACATCACGTTTCACCAAACTTCATGGGCTTCAATATTTCTGCGGTCTCCGGTTTCGGATCAAATCACAGCGCATCTTTAGGAACAACGAATTAAGAATCATTTTGTAGTATCAACATTTTGACTAAAGTTTAGTGGTTCTTTAGAGAACAGACAATGAGTTTCATCGACGCGAAAGACTTGTGGCCCGCAGATCACAAGATCGCACTAAGAGACAAAAATTATTTAGGCAACTGGCAAAGGAAGGAATAGAACGGTGCGCGAGGGTGATGTGCAGAATGACCGAATTGTATCGAATAATACTCTAGTCCAAATTAATTATAATAGACCTGATTAATAATAATAGACCTGATTAATAATAATAGACCTGAAAAAATTATCAACAGAAATTAATGAAAAAAACATTATGTATACTATAACTGTTTAGATATTTTCATGTTCAATTTGTATATCTATTTAGAAACATGAAACATTTAAACAAGTGTTTGGAGAACAGTAGAAATCCAATTAGCCCTAATAATTGGGACCAGACCCGATCCGAATAATCATACATCCGGATTGTTGGATAAATCATGAATAATGTATTTCTTGCCTTGTGTAAAGTAAAACCCACGTCCCAAACAAAAACACGAAAGGCGGAACTTTTAGCAACAAATTAGTCCAGGTTAAGGTTACGACACACACTGACCCTTACAAGCACAACAATACGCGTATTGCGCATACAACAATGCGCTTACTGCATGCATTGTTGAATCGTTTTGTGTTTTAATATATTCACTGCAGATTGATTCTAGAACGATAAACAAAAGAGCGGAGTTCTCTAATAGCTGTCAAACAAAACAAATTTATTTTAATAAAATAATTTTAGTGACACATATTTCCTTTTCTTCAAAGCTATCCGAAAAATTGGTGATCTGGATAACTTTAGTTTCAATAATTGGAGTTCTGGTCTAGTTGCATTTTAAGAGTTCTTAGACAAAATCTACTTTTCTCAAAATACGTCTTTACGTCGTTTATGCAAATGTATTTTTTCCAGCGTAAATTATTCACCCGATTGCCTACAAGCAATATGAGTTGTGAACGAAAATCCATAATATTTTCCTGACCGAATGAAAATGCGTCCTTAGGAAAACGGCTCATTCGCGTGATTTCCAGAAGTCATTTGGTGTTACGCTAGCCTAGATGGTCGACGTGGTTATAGCTCGGAACAAAGGGTGGCGAGTTAGAGTTTAGGCATGAGCAAGGTTCTTCGTCTCTTGTTTATCATGTGTGTTGTGATTCGGAAGGTCTCGCGATCTGCTCTCCCCCGATCCGTGGAACCGGCAAGTGTCAATGTCTATTGACTTTTATGTGATACGTCTCATTGGAATGTAAAGAGTAACTGGTTTCTATTGGAAAAATTCCAAGATAAGGAAGAAGAAGACGAAAAAGGAAAGGAAAAGATGGAGAAGAGAAGGGAGAGGAGAAGAATGAAGAAGAATGAGGAGAAGACTGAGAACAACAATATTAAAGAGGAGAAGAAATAGAAGAATTCTAATGTATGAGGTGAATTATTTTTTTAAAGTGTAGTGTCGACCTGTAATGATAAATTGTAGAGCCATCCCGAGTACTGAACACCTAGATACATCAAAAGCTTACTCCTGAAGCAATCAAAATATACTTCTTTTAAAAGGTATTTATTATTTAATATAAAACTAGTAATATCGTAAAAAATATAAACTAAGTGAAAAGATTATTGGATACTAATACGACCAAGCTAAATGTATCCGTACTGGCTAAATGTCCGGCAGAACACTACTCACACAGACACATCGAATCAGACCTACGCAGAATCATCCGGATATACATAGATAAATATGACAACTTAAACTAAAGTTTGACAAGTTAAAGACGATTTTTATATCGTAACTGTCGATATTCGTAACGTTTAATCGATCTTCGTAACTGTAAAAATGTACTGATTCGCATGGAAATTAAAAGTATTATTATGACTCTTCGACTTGTGAAATTAAAATCAATAGTGTTTAACTATACATATAGTGTCCCAATTAGAGCGGGGTCTCTCAAAAAATGTATCTCTTTTTCTAACCCAATTTTCTTACCATTCCTCCCTGCTGGAAAATAATAAGCTGTGACTCTAAGGGGGCGGTACGTATCAATCGCTGTGTTGACGTGCAATATACCGCGTTTATGTTTTAACATTACCTCTTTCATTTTAACATACTTTCAGTTGTTTTCAATATTCGGCTCATTTTGGAACTCTGTTGGACGTAATTTCGTTCGTGAAATAGTCTTATTAAATACTGCTCGTGCTTTGGAAATTCTTAGATAAATCTCCTCGTTGTTTCGCGAGTCGGGGATTTATCGACAATTTCTAAAGCACTCGTGGCAAGCAATTACCTATGATAATTTTCATAATTACCAGTAAGCCCATTGCAAGAACATTGATTTGTCCGCTGTGTCAATAGTGCCAAAGTCGGACACTTATTCCCATGCCCGCATTCCTTTGTCATACAGAACCTTCAATATTGTTTGGTGTAAGTCTAGTCCTGCCATTTTTCAGACTTTGTTTCAGTTGTTCTTCCAGGACTGCTTTTTCGTAATAGTCGGTTTCGCCCTGAATGTTTATAAATATTATTTTATAATAGAATTTGCGACTGGGTGAGGAGGTCTATCCAAAGATTTCTACTGTAAGTTGATATAACGAATGACTTTAGAAATACATAGATATAAAGAATGACATTAGACAAATTACTTTAGAGAAATGACGCGTGGTAAAATCGCTAGAGACCGGTGCTTGCCTTGCGAAGCGTAAGGAAAGGTTCACTCCTTACTTTCCGTCTACTCTCCGGTGATTTCCAGTCAACGAGTTGGTGGGCGGGTGAGAGAGCGATGTGATGCCATGGAGATGGCGTTCAATGGATTAGGTGTAATTGCGCTCAAAAACCTCGGCTGCCACCAACGGTGATCGCACCGCGACATCACGTTCAATAACAGAGGGGAAGTTATATCTGGCTGCCCGGCGGCAGCCAATTGTTTTGGAAAAGAAACAACTGTATTTGAGCATTTTTATGCAACGAAAAGTTATTTTTATGAAGTTCAATTACATATATACGTACTATTTATAATACGCAAATGCACTCTATTTTGTTAATGTTCTTTAAAGATGCACAAATAACACTATTTTTACTCTGGACTTCAACAAGCAACTGTAGTGCACACAACGCTACTGCTTGTTCCGACTCACGCCAGCTAGACAACACGATATCAGTAATAATTTGATAAGACTTGATTTAATAAAAAACGATAGTGGTGACAAAAGGTTTAAATAGCAAACACAAATTGCTTGCGATGTCATACTCTTCTTGAGTTGCTATCTATTGGAACGGTTCGGAAGTCTCTGTGTTGCTAACGAATCGTTATAGACAGAACGAATGTAAGTCAATGGGTGACCAACGATGGTTAGAACGTCGAATGATGTTTGAAGAGAAACTAATTTGTAACAGGAAGTCAATTCCTGATCAGCTCTTGTAACACGTGTAGGTCAAGGTGACAGCTACTCTATGTGATCAAAAGTATCCGGACACGTCCAAGATGGTGTTATGGTGTGGTCGTGTTTTTCATGAAGGGGCCTTGCACCCTTTGTTGTTTTGTGTAGCACAATCACGGCACAGGCCTAGGTTCATGTTTTAAACACCTTCTTGCTTCCCACTGTTTAAGAACAATTCGGAGATGGCGATTGCGTCTTTCAACATGATCGAGCACATGTTCATACTGCACGGCCTGTGGCACAGTGGTTACACGACAACATCCCTGTAATTGACTGGCCTACACACTGAGTCCTGACTTGAATACTATCGAACACCTTTGGGATGTTTTAGAACGACGACTTCGTGGCAGGTCTCAACGATCTACATCGATACCTCTCGTCAGTTCAGCACTCCGTGAAGAATAGTCTGCCAGTCCCGAAGAAACCTTCCAGCATCTGATTGAAAGTATGCCTGCGAGAGTGGAAGCTGTCATGAAGGCTAAGGGTGGTCCAACACCCTATCGAATTCCAGCATTACCGATGGAGAGCGCTACGCACTGGTAAGCCACTTTCAGCCACGTATCCGGATACTTTAGATCACGTAGTATAGGTTGCTTTGATAGAAATGTCGTTCTAATGATAATGGAAATCCTTCAAAACTAATTTGTTTTGCAGTGACAGGAAGCTATGGACCGGACTTTTTTCGAAATTAATATTACGTTTCTGGAATATTAGATTGATCACAAAGTACATACATTGAGGGTTGATTTATTGGCATTATTCTCAACTGAATCATGCAGATCATATGTTGTGTATAGTATTTTGAAGAAATATCCACCAATCATAGCGGACTTGTTTTATATCCACATAAGGAGATTAAAAATATTTATGTTTAAATTATTGTAAAATAAATAACAGAACCACAAAATGTCTATGAAATACTTAAAAAAGAAAGGTTTTAAGGATCCACGTATTTGATTGTAACATTTATTTTGTTCCCACCTTGCGTCCTCAACAATTATTCCTCAAATTGTTAGCGTGCGATAATAAGAGAAAATAATTTCGTTTAACACCTACCCTAGAGATATGAATGCAGAGTCCACGTTTTGAGTGTTATTATTGAAAAATTGTAAGATATCTATAATGATCTGTGACTAAAATTGAATTTTATGGATCATATGTGCGAGTAAGCATGGTAAATAGCTTGATGAAGACTTTAGGCTAGTTTGCTTTCTTATTAAAGAGAATGGAAATGCACTTGACGTCCAATTGTACGAAAAATCGAAATATTTCCTTTCAATTTTCATTGAGTTTGTGATTATTTGTTTTCATTTCATTTTACCAATATTTTTGTATAGAAAAAAAGAGACGTCACATGTTAACAACACAGCAAATATATGCCCCTACGGTAGAATTCGAAAGGACACAAATCCACAATAATTATTTCAAACTGGAGAGCTGCTAATCATTTCAACATATAATTAATTTTGAAACCAGTTCGTTCATTTTCACTAGAAGCTGTAGAGTGAATACTTCGAAAATTGTGATGAATAATAACAATACATAAACTTTCACGGGAATGGTCTTATTCAATTGCCTTAAAAAGATAATAGTAATGGAAAAATTTGTGAAGAATAGTATTTTAAGTACATTTTGACTCGACGTCGGAAATATGTTAATTATCGTAAGTTCTTTCTTTTCTTGTGAACACCCTAAATGTTTTTGAAATCGAAATCCAATTTGTAATCCAATCATTGTGTGGATCAGATACACGTAATGATATTATTGGTTAGTGAATTTACAAAATTCCTTTCGAAACTATTGTTCACATCGTTATCACATCATCAACATTGAAGGGAAGATAAAAATTTGATTATTTCTTTAGTTTCCACGCATTAGTATCAACATACAGTATTTTTGGTATCACTAATGCACAACCGTACCAACTTTGTTTCTACGGGTGCACCATTCGAACAAAAAGGCCTTAATATTTGGCATCGGTTGTTCACGGGAGGTGAAGCAAAAATAATGGTAATCCACACCACGAAATATATGCAGAATTTCTTAGGCATACGCAATTTACTTTCTATGTTCGGGAGGTACTAGTGAAAATAATTGAATACAAATCGATTGGTGAATTTTGTGCGTAATTTGGGGAATTCCCCCGGAGCGGGCATGTACTGCGGCAAGGCCTGAAGGCGGTGGAGAGCGAGGGCGCGAGGGCGAGGACTGCTTACCGTGATCCGTGGTCGGCTGCAGGGCGTACTGGAAAGAGTAGGTGTCCGGCGCGGGCGGCGAGTGGTGGTCGGGCAGCGGGCTGAATGGGCGGCTTCATGTAGGCGTTGGGTGTTTCCGCCGGAAGGAGGAGGCGGCGGCCGCCGCGCGCTTAAGCGGCATGCCCCAGGCGCCCGAGGACGGCCGGCGACGGCCGGCCACCTCTGCGCTCGCGCTGCTGCCGCATCGGCTGGTACATGGAGGGCCGGGGCGACGAGCCGCCGGTAGTCGGTACACAAGACGCCACGCGCTGGGCCCTGCCGTCATGTAGGGCCGACGCCATGGCCACCGCGCCGCCGGCCGTACGGAGCACGGTGTCTGTGGTTGGTAGTCCTGCGGGTTGGCGGCGGGCCGCCACCGCACCCGTGCTTGGTGGTGGAGGGCCTCGGTAGTGGCTCCGTGCCGCCGCATTGGCGCGCAGCCGCCGCCGCCGGCCTGCCGGGCGTCAGCATCCCGCCCGGCCGCCCCGGGGAAGACGAAGGTAGCGGCGCGGGCGCGGCCGCGTGTGCGAGGGGTACTGCGGCTGAGGGCCTGGCACTTGCGACGGAAGCCGTCCTTGGCCGTCGCCGAACGACCTCTTCTCGACCCATGTAAACTCCGAGGCCCGGGTCGATGTCAGTGTGCCCCTTGCCGGGCGCCCAGACCCCTTGGGCAGCTTGCTGAAGCATTCGTTGAGGACAATGTTGTGGCGACCGAGTTCTTCCAACCCTGGTGGAGCCGCGGACAGAACGGGAAGCCCTTGCTGGCAGAACGTCTGTAGATTCGCCTGCGTGAGCGCTTTGGCGGGCGAGCCTGGCATCCCATGCGTATGACGCGATGTAGGAGCGTAGGGGCTTTTCTTCGCGCCGGACGCGGGGTTGCCCTCTTGCTGTGGTGGAGGCGCCGGCGGCTCGAGCTGCAGCGGCGGTGGCCGCGGCGAGCCGCCTTCGAGCGTTCGCTCGAGTTTGGGCGGGCACGGCGCGGCCGAGCCGCCTGGTGGCGACCCCAGACGCTGTTGCGGCCGGGCGTGGGCGCGTCGCCCCCGCCGCCGCGCCGCCCTACCCGCGACGTTCCCGACGCTGCCGACCCTAGACGCCGCGACGCCGGCTGCAGCGAGAGGCAGGACTGGAGTGTCGATCCCCAGCAACGGATGCCCCAGTGTCGTTGCCCTAGCACAATGCATCGCTGTGCGTGCTGGGTGCATAGGTTGCAGATGGTGCAAGGTGCTGCTGCAGTTCAGCCGTCTGCCTGCACGAACGGGTGGTGGTGCAACTGGATCAACTGCTGGCCGTGCTCGAATCGGCAGCCAGCGATATCCCTCGCTTCTTCTCACTGGTTTTGCTGTTTTACTGTACAAAATCCGTTCCGAGTTACTAGTAACCAAATGTTGCCGCAACTGATAAAATTGTACTCTCAGGTTCCAGTTATCCCCTTCTGTGTTGGTATGGTTAGTCCTTTCCCAAACCAACCTTGCTGCGATTGGGCTCGCTCTTTGAAGTTATATTCCCACATAACACAGTTACTACAAACACACGCAGCTGGTGTATACAGACTCGAACGTCGGCGTGTGCGCGGTCCGTGCGGCGGCGACGACGCAGAGCGCGATGTGTACATCTCGCAGCGCGCCGAGGTATATCAAATAGCGTGGCTGATAGCCCGGTCGCTCAACGCGCGGTGCGGCGGCGGCGGTGCGGCACTGGCGCGCCGGGAGCGGTCTGTGTGCGCGCGCCTCGCCGGGGCCTCCCGCGCGCGCGGCGGCGGTGCGGCGGCGGCGCGGGGGCTGGGAGCGTGGCGCGGCGCGGGCTCCATAGGGCGCGCGGCGGGGGCGGGGGCGCAGGCGGAGGCGGGCCCGCGAGCCGCCGCCGGCGCGCTGTCGCCGGCGCCGCGCGGAGGGACGCCGCGCCGCCATTGCGTCGGGGTGCGGCCCCGGCCGCGCGGCCCGCCTCCGCGCAGCCGCCGCCCACGCCGCCCGCCGGCCGCGCGCCATGCGGCCGACGCGACGCACCCCGAAATAGCCGCCACGTCCATTCGCCGCGTTTTTGGAGCGCGCTGTTATTCGCTATTGCCTGCGCCCCGGCCGCCGCTGACGTGGCGATCTGCCCCGCGCCCCCGCGTTGCCCAACGGAGGGCTCCAGCCGACGGGCGCACAGCGACGCTTCTATTTTTTCGGTGCTCTGGGTGTTGGGATTCCCAATTTTTCGCAGAAAGTAATGCGAACAATAAACAGGACGTTTTCGTCAGCTAAATTTGTTTGGTCTCAATTTCACTCTAATGAGAAATGTAGAATTAATATTTTTTAACCAAAATCTCTTTCTTTGATCTATTATTTATCATTTTTTTAAAGGAATGAATGTTAGTTATTAATTTCAAAGTAATATTTTTAAATCATAGGCGTAACCAAAATATATATCTACTGAAAATAACAAATGGAATTCGAGTATATTCGCAATCGACTTCGTTCAAGCATCATGCCCCGTTCCTTCTTAAAAACTGAAGTCTCCGTGTGTAATAGAAGAGGACTTTTGTGTGGTTCAGATTCGTAAGCACACTTCCGAATTTTCAATTGTACGATCCTTTCTTGAGTGTATTCTTCATCTAGATTCCTATTCTTTTGTAAATACTTAAAATTCCTGACGAATTCTGTAGCTTAACCACCAGACTGTAAAACTTGGATTTGCAGGGTACGACGATATTGTAATGGCAACTAAATAGCCGTCAATGAGATAAAAAAGACAAGAAAGTTTTTTTGAAAATAAAAAAAAAATTATGTTCCTCTGTTAGTGTAAGCTGTTACCTCTGCGGCGACTCTCACCTGCGGCGACTCATACCTAGGGTTCGCGTTCCAACGGTGGAACAACGGATTTTCGCCACTAGCTACTATATAGCTAGGTCGAATTCAGCCGCTGTCTGGGGGAGAATTCTAGTCGGCAGCTCTGATCGGTAGTTTTTCGTTCATTCTTTGACCACTGGTAGGCGAATGCCAGAGCAAATCCCTAATAAACGGACCACGGGCCTTACGCGATCTTTCCTTTCTCTTCCTTGTTCTATCTTCTTCTCTTCCTTACTCACACATACATTTACATGCTCTACACTACTTCACATGTTGGGAGAGCAGTCGGGGGCTTAGCGTTTCGTCCAGCTGGGACGGTGCCCTGCTGCGGGAAGATACCTGGAAGGGGAAATCCCGCTCGAACCGTCAATTAGATAGGCGCCAGATTTCACCATCCAGTAGGGGAAGGACGCCGCCAACTCCCGATATCAATGTTCTGTATGCTGTATCGGGATATAGAACATACCAAACCACTCCTTTTCTTAATTTACCTGGGTTGCCTCCTTTCTGCCTTCGAACTTGCAGAATTTATTTACGGTTTTGCCCTATTTTAGGGTATGTTTTCTCCTACCTTTAAGAGAGCAGTTTGCCGCTGCACTCACCTTTTGATATATCCATCTTTCAGCGCCCGTTATTCCTGTCCTCAGGTCCAACTGGTGTATCAAGTATCTCGAAGTCTCCCGATCCTTAGGATTTCCTCCCCATTCCTTTCACACTGGAAGACAGAACAGAACTCTTCAGCTGAGGTGAAACCAACCCATGCTTAATCCGTAAAGGAAGATGATGATGTTTTGAAATGCAGTGCCAATACAAAAAATACATTTTGCAAATTCATTATGACGAATGTTTGAACACCAGAAATTAGTTGGAAAATCTATTAATTTATTTTATTTAATTTGTTCCCCATTGTGTGGGCATAACTTTGCATGAAGTATTAGAAATATGTACGCCGCTAAAATCCCGAATAACTCTTTAATACAGGCAAGCTAACGTCCTTGATAATTTGGAACAAAATGGTGTCGATGGAGTTCATCTAAGTATGTAGCATGTGTGTGTGCGTGTGTGTGAGGGAGAGTAGAAGGCAAAATTTGATGAAATGTGTTTGTGTAAACTTGCATCTTGCAAACTTGCTCTTTCGTCGAGTTCTTCTCCGGCGTGAACACCTTGCATTGTAACATGTTTTTCAAAACATTCGAACGGCTGACGTAATGCTCGGGTCGTTGACTTAAATGGCCTTGATATTTCTCTGCAAAACAAAAACATCTCATATTACCCGAGAGAGCAAAAATAACAAATTCTGAGTCACTCCATTGAACCGACTCGAACAAATCTTATATCAACAGTGGCAGGCGAAGCCTGTTTTGAAAAACAGTAGCATCGGAGATGATCGTGTTGATTTTCAAATACACATTTCTGATAAAGTTATATTGCCATCTCTTTGTTCTCAGCCCGATGAATCACGCCGCAGGTCAGCGCATTCGCTCCACAGTATATTAGGTTCAAATGTAGGTCACATCATGCAGTGGTGTAACTAATGCTGTTCTAAATCAGTGAGTCTACCCTCCTTTTCATTAAATAAATAGAGAATTTTTGAGTATTAGGAATGTATTGCCATTAATAGCCAATAAAAATGTCGTGTACCTAAGGTCTTTATCAAGGTTAGTAACAAAGCAGATAAAGCGAGAATAATGATTGATGAAACAATTGTTGGTGACAATGGTGGAATAGCGAGCAAGGGTTGGCTACGCAACCCGTCGTCGCTAGTCAAATTGCTTAACTATGCTCCTTGAAGTCACGGAGGGTAAGCAACTCGAGACACCGCGCATTCCTGGATGGGTACGCGTCTGGTATCCCCGCAGTTCTAACGACCAAAGGGATAAAAGGCTACGACTGACTAGAATTGACGATGACTGACGAAGTCAACAGAGGATTACTCCACGTCCGACACCAATACGTGGTCATAGAAGTTTGTTGGAACAAAAGTAAATACGTACCGCAGTCGCTATTTACCACACGTTTTTCACCACGCTATTTTACCACGCGTATTTCACTATGATATTTCAACACGCGGCCATGGATGGTATCTCGTATTGGGCATTGATGTTTTCATCTTGTAATTCTGACGTGATAGAAAACCTACTTGTATTTAGTATATTGTTATTCTTTGTCCCATAATTCCCAATGATACCCAAATATTAATTCACTGCACTATTCGCAAACATCCCGCAAGAGTTATAACACTAGAAGAAGAAACTAGAGATGCTAAAACAGAACACATTTTTTCGCATTATTTCTAACTTTTAAAATTTTCAAAAATTCAAATAAATCAACTAAAAAGAGACCTGCGCCATTCTTAAGGCTCTTTGCTGTTTTTGAAAACTGCAATATTGATGATATAGATTTTTTTCTTAATGAAAATTGTTCCAAACGATAAGATCTGAAAATAAGGAACGTATGTACTACGATATTTTGTAAATACTATTTGTTTTCGTATAATTTTTGTTCGAAGTAAGGGGAATTTTTTTTTTTTAATTCTCAAAAATTTATATGCTTTTTTCTTTATTTTTTCTCGAATAGGGCAAAAGTACTAAATTAATAAAAATATTAGCGTAGGTGCGATTTTCGTTGAACTGAATAATCAAAAATTATAATAGTCATAAATGAAGCGAGAACTTTTGTGTTGTTGTCGTATAAGTTTTCGAGGATAAGATTGATTGCGCATATGAAATTTATAAAATTGTAGCCCATAAATATTCATTTAGAAGGAAAGGTTAATCCAACAATTTAAATACAATTCAAAACAAGAATGAATGTTTTATTAGACTGATTCTTTCACGGACGAAACTATGGCGCATAAATAGATTTCAACATAGAGAAGCATAGTCAAAATGCACAGAACTGAAGGCTGTGGGTTAAATTTACGCGTGGGTGTTTTACCGCGTTCCTGAGGAGTGATTAGTTTGTCTTTTTTTTACCAAGAAGCCCTTTTGCAGCATCACCTACTCTTTTTAATCATTTCTCATCGTCAATCACCATTCATCAATGAGACTTAGTCATGCATACCGGTGGAATGTAAGGGTAAACTATTACTATTTCACTTGTCAAGGAAATTGATGGTATGTATATATAATCTTGCACCCTCAATTCGTTAAATAATGATCTTTGCGATTATAATTTATCACCACCAAGAGATCTACTTTTCAGCTTTAAAATTATTTTTCCATGTATCCATCGGGCTTCTTGAATTTCTTACCGTTCCTTGTCTCAATCATCTGCCTACATCATTCCCTGTATCATAAAATGTAAGTCCAAATCATAGCTGCCTATGCCGTCTTATCATAAAACGCAAGTCCAAATTATCCCAAATAGGTTCATGGTGCTTTGATTTACATCAATATGAAACATCCAAGAAGCAGCTTTGGAGTAATAAATAATATATCATATTCTGCACGATCTTAAGAGCAAAAGAATCACTATGTACTGGAAACCATTATATCTTTGGTCTGGTGACCGTACAGAATATTATATATTGATGGCTGATAGCATCTGTCTCATTATGTAATGGATATATCATAAATATACTCATATGATGATATATCCAAGCGAACTATGTGTCGCCATGCTGAGACATTGGCTCACACTTTTTAGAGTTATCATTCTGTACCTGGAGATGACCCCATATACGGGTCTTATTTGCCTCATGTTAATTAAATCCATCACGGACATTAATTAACCTTTATAAAGAACTTTATATATAATCAAATATTAAACTCGATTCCTTTGCAAGAGATAACGTTCGCACGAGATATCTATGCGTTCCACGAGCGTTAAAATGCGTGCGGTTTGGGCTCGCATTTTAACAGTCGCGGAGTTACCAGATATCTCGTGCGAACTCTACCAATGTGCACGGCATTACAATCATTCTTGATATTCGTACGATGGCTCTTACAAGTAATGAAAACTTTTAGTATGTCTGATGACTTGTAGAACTCACTCCTTTTTTTTGTGTGTAAGTTTTCAGAAACTCAGCGCAGACAGAGGAGGAGACGGAAGAGGAGGATGTCGAGACAAAAGAGAAATCAGGAAAAAACTCTCATTTACAAATATGGTCATTTTGACCAGCCAAGATCTATCCAGAATTCAAACTCTTTTCAAACAGTCAA
Organism: Gryllus bimaculatus; assembly: GCA_017312745.1. Classification (NCBI taxonomy): domain Eukaryota; kingdom Metazoa; phylum Arthropoda; class Insecta; order Orthoptera; family Gryllidae; genus Gryllus; species Gryllus bimaculatus. The sequence continues at coordinate 1,764,972 of BOPP01000081.1, forward strand.
AGAATTAGATTGCTATGTATATCAACTATACGCAGGTTTCCAATATAATCTCATTCGAAATATCCACAATAACAATTTCAGCATCTCGTTAAGAATAGTGTAAAATTTTTGAACTTCTACACTACAATTCTACACAAATATAAACTTCTAACATATCGTTTGAAAAATATATTACGTTTTCTTCAAGGAAAGCATGATGGACCGATGAAAGGGGGGCCCGCCACTGTAGCCAAAACGAAAACACGCTGGACACGCAAATAGTGTCAGTGAAGTTGAAACCACGTCCATAAATGATCAAATCGAAAAGAAGAAAAGGAGGGTAAAGAAGAAGAAGAAAACGAAATTACATTGTATTACTGAGTATTCCTTTCCAACGGTCCATTGGACAGTACAAAACAAGGCGGCGATGCAATAACAAGTTCATCGATAGGCTTCAAGCAAAAATTCTGAGTTCAATTTTCTGAAATCAAATATAATGACAATCAAAATGAGAAAAATCTACAAAACAAAGTTCCATAATTCAACCTTCAAGCTGTTCGGTAACCGAACTATTAAACTTATCGAATGTAGGGTTAATGAAAGGCCATAAAAACACACGCGTCACATAAAGTATTTAAAACATTTTTCTTCTTTGAAATAAACACTTAATTCAATTTAGTTTATCACTAAAAACGCCATGAAAATAATATAAACTATAGCGAAAAAAACCCTTGATCTAATGCGTTGCGTCATCTCGGTGTTGGAACCGAACAATGTGACTCAATGAGCTGAAGAAGAGTAGGGTGGAGCGGGGCGCCGCCACGCTCTCATTCAAAGGCAGCTTCGGAACGGCCGCTTCCCGATGTATATTTCGTCAACTCGGTGTTTACGCGGTTCACTCACATGCTACTAAACACACCGAGATGTACTACTCCAGTCCGTGGACATCCCCGTATACACATCAATAGCTCTTATACCCAATCTCCGAGTACATAGAGAGCTAAACTTTGATCATTCATCGTTGATTTTTGAATTGGCGAAGTGTTGTTCAGTACTGGGGATTTAAGGAGAAGGAAAAATAATATGCCATATTATGAAAAATATACTCGTGGTGAGTATGTATACATGTACGTGCTCCTATAAGCGCCAGACATACAATTTACTTATTCGCCAAACAAAGTCACACGTCGCACAAATATAATTATTACATTTGATACAAGTTAATATCTAGCTAGTTCGTGTTTTCAGAGCACGTAATTACGACGCAAACGGAGAACTTATTAATGAAGAGCGAGTGTCCAATAACAAAATGTCACAGACGATTTTCAACTGAATTTGGTCGTCATTCAACTCCACAAATAAAAATAGTATGTCATACCACAGCTATCTACCTTGTATTAGTGAATTTACATCCGGTGCCGTTTACCGCTTCTAGTATAAACATCTTCATTTCAGCCAAGAATATCGTTACGATGCTTTCGAGGTACAAGCGACCGTATCATAGGATGCAGGCATACCGCTGTAGGATGCTACAGACTCTACTGTTTAAACACGAGATGAGGTAATACTGGAGTACTTAGAGCGAGAAAAGTGCTGAATTTTGTTTGCGGCGTCGTATAGGGTTAAGGTTCTTTAAGATGCTGGCTTTAATCAGCTGGAAGGGCCAAAACATTACTTATATACATTCCTTATTAATACATTTAGACCAGGTTCGGACCAGGTTCCAACACGCAAACTCAGAATAGCCAAACATGCTAACCGTTGCCCAATCGTTGTCAGAGCCGATCATCATCGATCCACTTGCTGACTACTTCTGTAGTGTTCATAGCAAGTAAAATTCAATGTTGTTTGAAAAATATTGTCAGTAAAGTTCAATTGTTGAAAAAATAACTTAAAATATAGAAATTTTATTTAACATATCTCTTAAGACGGAATCAATATTAATCAAAACTTTGTCTTATTTTAACTTTCTCACATACTAAGTACTTATTTAGTAAAGAAGAGTTGCAATGCCCCAGCAAAAAGTGGCAAATTTTCAGCAAAAAACTCGTGTTGTGGATCTCTGATACCGAAAAAGTGGCTAATTATTGCTCCAATAAGTAGTAAATTACTTTCTCTAATACGTAGTGTAGTCAGGATCCACATTTTGTGGGTTCTTGATAACTAAAAATTGGTTTACGGCAAAACGTCTATTTCTTTGTCCCGTCCGTCCGTCGGCCAATCCATCTGTCCGTCTGTCCGTCTGTCCGTCTGTCCGCCTTTCCGTCTGTCCGTCTGTACGTGTGTCCGTCTGTCCGTCTGTCCGTCTGTCCGTCTGTCCGTCTGTCCGTCTGTCCGTCTGTCCGTCCGTCTGTTCGTCCGTCTGCCCGTCGGTCCGTCGGTCCGTCCGTCGGTCCGTCCGTCAGTCCGTTCGTCGGTCCGTCCGTCGGTCCGTCCGTCGGTTCGTCCGTCGGTCCGTCCGTCGGTTCGTCCTTCCGTTTGTGGACAACATTAGCGCCTAAACCATGCTTGCACAATGCCCTCTCCCGCGGGCTCTCTGCACTTACGAGCCAGCAGTCTGCCCTCGTGGGCTGCAAAAGTCCAAGTAGTAGGAAAAAGGTAGCTTTGTGGGAAGGGGAGAAGCAGGAAAGTGGTCGACACTTCTCGTAGATTAAATGCCTGGGTGTGTAACGCAATGCTCCACGCTGTGAACTGATTTAACCACTTATTTAAATGGGCAATCTACCGTATTTCTACCCACAAGGGTCGAATTTAACTGTTGATGATTTTCTGTGCACTACTACATATCGACATTATTAGTAATTTATGCTAATTGTAACTCAAAAACAATATTTTAAAGCAGTGGCATATTTTGAAAATTTATTATGTAATTTGAACTTACAAAAATGTACAATTTAATAATTGATTTTCACCAGGAATGTTATAATCTTCAAATGATAGCAAAACGTAGGAAATTGAAAGCAGTCTCTCCCATCGATATTGTTACAAAAATGAAATATAGGCAATTCCAAGAAGGGTAATGTTTGGCAGCACATATATTTGTGACCATTTCCCCTCATTATAATGCTGAATAAGATACAGCAATGAGGAAGCCCTTTTTACGATAGTTTACGGTCAATCATGACATTATTATGAGACTTGTCAAAAAGAACGGACTTAATCTTTTTTATACGAGGGCGTAAACGGTTATGAATAATGCTCATTGAATTGAAGTTAGAAATATATAATGTACTCTTAACTGAAATTATAGGAGAAAGTAATCATGATTTTTTCAGAATAAGAATATTTAGCTTTGATAGAACTGTCTTAATCAATTAAACATAGTTAATAAAATCTAATTATTACGTCATCATCAAACAAAAATTCAATACTACAATTTTGTATTAGCATTCCGCGAAATTTACGATTACATCGCATCAAAGCAAATTATATAACAGCCCTACAAGCAATTATGATACTAGTATCCACATCAAATATGTATGTCTAATTCCTTTTAGGTTTATACTTATCATTATCATACATCGACAACCAACATTTCCAAAGTATAATGATACCTAAACTGTATGTAATATTCCGTCACTTCTCTCAATAGCTCTTTCAATTTACGCGCTACAGTTCGAATTGGGTTTTCTAATTGTCGGCCCCAGCTTCTAGAACGAGTCTTATCCACACCCATCCAAGTGGCCGGGGTTTGCACTGAAGTTTCTCGCGCGCGGATCCTGAGGTCGGTCAAAGTGCAAAATGCTGTGCAGTCCTGGCCTAAACCCTTCATAAGATTTGCATTGACGTCGGAATTTTTGCTGCAACAATATATCACGCACGCAAACCCATATATACTTGTATATTGTTTTTAATTGGTGACAATTTGAGAAAAAAAACTTTCTGAATGAGTTGTTCATTGGATGGCACAATGACGAAAAAGTTCATTTGAAATGAAATACATTTTGTGGTAGCATCAATTGGTACTTCTTGTTCACTAATGTTCAATGGCTGTTTAGAAAATGTGTCAGCCGACGCATCGCGCATATTGGTTTTTATGTGAGTTTTCGCACGTGTCGCCAAAGATGGGATGCTCTGAGGGAAGCATTGAGCTCATCAGTTGGTGTTGAGGTATCACTGGAAGAGCCGAAAGTCGCCAGATAATAAAATGAGAGCGCCACCAATCGGTTGTGCATATGATCGTAAATCTCAAAGATTTCGATTAAGCGCCTCAAGCGATTTCTTATTAGCTATAGTGCATCAGTCCCAGACAATGACCTTACAAATCTGCAGAACCTTATCCATGCCAGATCCTTCTGAAATGTTACTTATTAGAGCTCCCGGGAAATGCATATCCACAAGTAATTTGATCGCCGAATGTGCTGTTCGTCCACCACCTAATTATGTAGCTGCAATACCTGATGAAGCAAAAAGCCAAAGCAGTCCCATTTTGAGATAGAATGTGAGCCAACAGTAAACCGACAGGGAATAATTTCCCAGTGCCGTAAGGCGCATTAAGGAAAAACTGACCACCTCTGTCATTTGACACTGCATTTGTAATTGTAGACCAATTTGTGTTCCGCATACAAACGCTATTCTTTTTCTTCAACAAATGCAGCAAGTCATTGGCATTTTACTGCTGTTTTCTCACTAAATCGCGATCACAAAGGTCAAATACAGAACGTTATGGCGTAAAGTTGCCAAATTGAATGAGTTCTTTGTTATGAATGGTTAAGCTTATGTCTTCAATTTCGATTCGAGCTTGATTGAAAATATTGTTAGAAAACTTAATGAATACGTCATTGCTAACGGTACGAACACGATCAAAAATGTCTTTACTCAAATCCTCTCCGAATTTTTCCCACAAATCCTTTGGATTGGATAGCGAACACGTAGTCAAACAGATGAATGCGTGTAATGTTCGAATTTGTCGTGCATGATATCTACTCGTAGCACACGCATCCGTCAATGTTATTTCCCAGTGTCGGTCATTTTTGATCAAATGAAGCTTTTGGCAAGCTTCTCTGTTCGTCTGGCATTCTACACCATCGACAGGTATTAAATTTGCAAATGTAGTAGGACCTTTGACATTGAACAACATCATTCTCAAAAATTAACACTCGGCATTATACTCGTATGGATGTACTGTGTAAATACGGCCCAATGCTTCTACGAATAGAGATATTCGTAATCTTGAAGCCGCATGCCTTGCTTACGTCGTTGGAATTTCTTAAATGAAGAATGCCATGCATAGTACTTGGGAACATCTGCGAACAATGTTTTGGCAATACACACAGAGCGCAAAAAATGCTGTAAGTATTGTGTGCGCTAATTCATTACAACGTTTCGTGTGGTGTCTGCTGTGAAAGAAACTCTTTGTTCATTTTCAAGATGAACACTGAGATGAAAAACATTGGAATAGTGACTGTGAATTGGGAAACTCAAAATACGCCGAACCACCTCGTTTCTGCGGATATGGTCACCTGTTTGAAATTGATTCACTTCATCGTTGCGTGCTTGAGGTCTATCGTTATTGACTAATGCCATATCACTTTGTTGACGTATTTGCATAAATACTTGATGGATTTGACGGAATGGAAATTTTCAACGTTGATATGAGCTTTGAATGTTTTTGATAACAAAGGAGAATATGGCACAATCCATCTTCTATTGGAGGCCATCCATTTGTCTATTGGAGGCTATATGACCGCACATATGTCATGCCATTCAGTTAATATTCATGCATAAGCCATAGGCTGTCATTGAACGTTGATGAAAGTATGATCATTTTGCCAATGTCGAAAACATTTCCATCGTTTGAAGTTGCAACTTAAATGAATGTATTCTTCCGAACGCAACAATGTTTGATTTAAGCGAATAAATAACAAAAGTTTGGATTCAGTTTTAGCATACATGTCTACCACATATTGATGAAATAGGTGATCGCATTGCAGAACACGATTTCTTCCATTCTGAGGTATCATTATGCGGTATGAATAATAATTCATCGCTGATACTTTTTTATTGAGTTGTTCGCCTGAAAGAATAAACAAAACCAAAGGTATGAAAAATGTAAATTACATTTACGAATATATGAAAGGTAAAAAGACATTATTATTTTCATTTAATAAAATTAAATACAAATAATTGTAACTCGATTGGTTTGCATAATATTGACGTGATATCCGACCTGCCATTTCCTTAAAACTATGGGATACTGCAGCGCATAGTATGGTGGATGTGTTTGAGCGACAAGTTGAAATGTATTATTCGGTCGGAGAAGAATTATATCAGGTGTATAACGTTTTACGCCAATTATGGTAATCGCAACTTCATTGATGGTACGTTTTAGTGATCACTAACACACACACACACACGCGCACGCGCGCACACACTCACACACAGATATATATATATATATATATATATATATATATATATATATATATATACTATACTGATCTTGGAAAACTTTGTCGGCTCCAAAAGATGTCATTTGAAACGCGGTGGTTTCTCCCAACCATGTATCGCCCACCAGCAGGGCACCGCTCCATCCAGGACAAGTTCTAACCACCCGATCGGTCACCTGGCATGTATGGTAGTGTAGTGCATGTTACTATAAGTGTGTGAAAGGGGCAAGAATAGGACATGGAAGAGGAAGGAAATATCGCGCGCGGTACGTGGCCCGTTTGTTAGAGTACTACTCCAGCATTGATAGGAGAAACAACGGAAAACTACCGATCAGAGCAGCCGGCCTCTAGAATTCTCCTCCAGACAGTGATTGATTTCGACCTAGCTGGCAAGCTAGTGCTAGGTAATCTTGCCACTGACAGGACTCGAACCAAAGACCTCCAGGTCAGAGGCATAGCAGTGACATCTGTTGATGCACTGAGCCACCTCTCACGGTGAGTAGCTCGTGAATATTCTCTTTCAATTCTCGATGCATGTTGCTCTTCTGATTCTGATGCGTGCGATCGGGTCTCTCGGAAACGTTCTCTTTCGATTGTTGGTTTCGCATTATGGTCTTCTGATTCTGATGCAGGTGAATTTGGAGTTTGGAAACGATCTGCTTCATTGTTCGTTTGTCGTTCCTCGTTTGTTTGAGAAGCACAAATTCGTGTTTTTCTATGTACGTTGGTTGATCTACTGTGGCTAACGTTTGAGTGGCATATTTTTTGACGAAGTAATTAACAAGACCTCATTGCCATGCCTCCGGGACTTTCCAGCGGCAGGCTGGACTCCACCTCTCTGCCGGTTCTTACTGGCTTGCACACGCTGGCGTGTGCTGGGTTGTATTGTGTTGGGCTTGTAATATATTAATTAAATAAAAATGACTCACCTTTGTTGTTCTCTCTCTCTCTCTCTCTCTATATATATATATATATATATATATATATATATATATATATATATATATATATATATATATATACATATATATACAACATATGTTCCCCTGAATTTAAAATAATTCCTCTTTCCTTCGCTCCTTTTCCCTCTCAGTAATTTTTTTTTCCTGGAAAAGAAATGCCCAAATGAACTACCTTGAGAAAGGGATATCTGATATCTCTGTACAATAAAATAGTGTAGCAGATGAGTGAGGACATAAAAGTACATAATTTAAGTTGCTATATTTAAAGTAATTTATTTATAACACATCTCCATTTTATGTATATTTTGATTTTATGTGCATATTTTGAAGATTTTAATCGCATGATATTTTGATAATTAAAATTATACCTATATGTATCAATTCGCTGTTACGTAACCATTTATAGATTTAAATCAGCAAGTCCATTATAAGTTTAGTATAAATAAAAAATATTTAAAAAATGGTATCAAAAAACGTCGATAGACATGAATTTAATCTGAACAGGGGACGCGAAGAATTCACATGTGTATTATGTTTCGTCTCTTTGAAAGTGGCTGGCCACCCAAAAGGCTACTGAAGGAAAGACAGCAGCAGCTCAGAAAACGTAACAAAATATGTTAAGTATTAAGGTCCCACGCTTTACTTCACATAAGTTGAAAGTAAACTCGGAATTTGTTTGCGTTACCTTATCACATTTGCTGTGTTTACATCGCTGCGTGTTGTGAATTCCGAGGCGGCTGATTCCTGTCAGGGGAGGGGCTGCGGAGGGCGCCAACGCCGAAGGGTGCGGGTGTCAAGCGCGGGCGGGGAAGGGGGGGGGGCGTGGCGCCAGCGCGCAGGCGGGTGCGAGGCGAGGCGCCGGGCTGCTTGCGGCGCCTGGGACCGCAGTCCTCGCAGCTTCCGCACGCCGCAACCTGCGGGGCGTCTGTCGGCGGCCGAGATAAGCATCTGAAGAGTGCGAACCTTCGCGGACGGGGCAGGCGTCTGGCGCGGCGGAGGGGGCGCGCGTCAAGCGAGGGCGCGAGCCGCTGTCTGGCTGTCTGGCGCCAGGTCCTGGCGCTGGCCTCCATCTCGATTCGTGCGGGGACATTATGACCCCTGTCACAGCGACGCAGTCAAGGACTCAATGTCAAGCACACCACGGAAGGTTGAAGTGGTCTTCTAATTCCTAATTCGTTCTCCACTTCCCATTCACGTTCGCGTTCAACGAACGTGACGTCACGGCACGTCACGCCACAATTTGCGTCCACTAAATTATGGCACCTTTCTATTTGCCATCGCACCTGGATCAATGCCGAAAAGCGTTAGCCTTCTAGCGGACTGCAGAAGCAAATATAATGCAGCACAAAACGACACAAAATGATTTTCCCAAAGTAGAGAGCACACTGCCGACCTGGATGGCCGAGGTGATTAAGAGCGTGGACCGCCTCAGCGCTTCAGTCCGAAGGGTCGCGACTTTAAGTCCCTCCATGGGCATGGTTCATTGTCCGTTGTCTCGCATGTATGTGTTGTCGCGGGGGGCCTCGCGTTCTGCCGACTCCAGATCGGACGAGCCCACAAGTGTGTTAATGTCTAGTGTATGGTCGAATATGCGTCGCATCGGCCATAAAGGGTAAACGGCTGTCGGCTGGAAAAAGCCCTAGGAAAAGGTGAAATGAGATCACGCTACTCAATAACAACAAAAAATACTCTCGTATAACAATGCAATAAATTAAACATTTTAACAAAAACATTCTTCACAATTTCTATAATAAAATGTAATCTCTACGAATATGCAGCACGACAGTTTGATACACATCTGGAATATAAAAAAGGCTGTTCCGCAACGCAACACGTGAATACTTTGCAGTACGAGATTCGGCAGAAAACCGCTATATTTTTGTTGCATTTTTTATACAAAATCGCTAGCATCAAATTGTTTTGGGATTTTACCCGAGTTCCTGGATATCTAACAAGAGCTCTGCAATCAGGCGAAATCTACCACTCGAGACTCGCGAGGCTCCGGGCCCACGCTCGGCGGAAGAGGGGTCTTCGGGCGGGGGAAGGAGATAGCTGTTTAACGGAAGAGACTTCAGGCGTCGCCCAGCGCCCCACTGCCGTCGCGGTAGCTCCGCCGCTCAACCCATGGACGGGATTTTAAGGCGCCCGCATACTGATCGCGAAACTTGTTCAATGAATTGTAATTAATTAATTATAATCGAAAGAGAATGCTATTTCAATTAAAGTATTGTTTGAAAAGTAACTATTTATGGATTAATTGGAAATAATTTTTAAGACAAAACAACACAATTTTTGAAATAATTAAAGGCACACAGAGAAACTGAAGAGAAATTTAAAATCAACTTTTTAGCTATACCAATACAATGGAATAAAAATAATAAATAAAAATAATTTTCATCCATTAAGTTATTAAACAATTTTGAAAATCAAGGCTTTTTTTAAATTTGTTGCGTCTTTCATTGACGCAACGCGTATTCAAGCCCTTTGGGGCGTTGAGCGGAGATGTTCTTTATAATTTCATATTTGTCATCTGTCACGTCTCGTCGCAGTCAATTTTCAAGAGGACCGCCAAGTAGCTCCGTGCACGCGCCAGTATATTTTCAAAAGCATAGAAAATTCTATATAAGGCAAATGTTTACATTCAATAATCATATATAAAAGCACAAAAATATCGGTTAAGTGAAAATAATTCGTTTGTTTCCAATTGTAATGTCATTTAAATTTTCTATAAATCTGAAATAAGGCATATTTATTAAACACAATGACCATTTGTTCATTATTTCATGAGCATACAATAACAAAGCAAAATTGATATGGATATTGTTTTTCTTTGCGTGAAAACGTCTTGTTGTCATAAGCAGGAAAAAGTAAACATACAAATTTGGAAGGGAAATGCACTAATGTATTTCATTGCACTTGTATCTAAATTTAGCAGAAATTTGTTATTACACCATGTAAAATGAGAGAAAATTATTGATTTTATTACATTCTTGGGTAATAGAAAAATGCTCAATATTCAGATTTACTGTAAGTCTAGAAATGACAAAAATAAATGTTCTAATTGCCTTTAATGTTCATAATTGGCATACGAAAGATATAAAATGTAATTCTTGGAATATAGCGCCTACCTTCACTTCCATTACTTTTCCTGGACGAACATCTGTGACGGTGAGATATCAGTGTCGGAAGTCGAGGTTATCGACATGCCCTCTGGGAAGCTAGTGATATGTTTGCATCGCGAATCGGACTCACCGCTCGCCCATAAGCCACCCGTCACCTACGGTCTATAGTGTCTCTTCCTTGTGTGAAGAAGTGCGAAAAAAGCCAGCTCTTGATCACTAAAAATGTAGATTATGAAATTCAAACACAAATAACATCCCCTGAGTAGAACTAGACAAAAAATAGAGATTTGATACCTATCGACTAGAATTAGCAAAAGCCAAAATAACTTAAATACAAATTTTTTACCATGACTAGAAGGAAATAAAATAGGAAATATACATTTCAAGCGCACTTTGCTGTTTGCTTTCAGCTTTCATGTTTTGCCGGGGTTTTTCATTACACCCCTGTGGTAAGTACGAGTACGTTCGTTCTATTAACAGGTGAGTCCATTGGAGAAAACATTCGCCTCAGACCATCCCTCTTAAACAGTTCGAACGTCATTATCTCTAGCTCCTCAAAATTGCTTTTCCCAGGGACTACGTAGACTGGTATTCTTATTGTTAGACTATCTAAAGACGAGAAGCGTAGGTTAAGATAATCATAATATAAACTTGTAGAAAGAGCTAACAAGTGGTGGAATCTGTATAAAAAGGCATTTTCATTTCAATGGTATTTCAATGTGAGCATAGAGAACGAACCCTCTTTCTCTATGTTTGAATGAATCAATCATCATTTCACCTTGAAACTGTAATATCTGTGGTACCATCTCTATACCATGTACCATCACTATAACACACACCTATCTAAAAAATGTATCCATATTTATTACAAGAACATATAAGCATATAACGAGCGTAAGCAATAATTCCAGTCTGTTCCTGATTTCGGATGTATAATAGCTAGGTACCGAAACATAGACCTACATATCTTTCAAAATAGGATATTTTTCATTAACTCGTACGTCCAGTCAATGGCCTTTGGTAATACGTGGGCTTATTTTTGAGCACTAATTTTTTGTCCCGTAAACATTCTTTACTAAGGCAAGTCGAAGTTAACCACATTCCCAAGCGGGGACCCTCCAAGTCGTGAAGACAAAAATCTTTGGCATTTCCATGAAAACGATGACATTGTCACAATCGATACAGCTGTAGTGCTGTAGCTTTGTAAGTCAAGAGCTTCACTAAGACGCCTGCTGCGGAATCCTTCATCATCATTTGATCGTTTCGCTTTTCCGGCAAGAAGGGCAAAGCGGAAGAAATGGGTCGCCACCGCATACCAAACTCCTGCCTGCCCCCTTCACCCTCCTGCTTGCACTTCCCCAGGGAGGCCACGCCGGCGACCTTCCCCTGCCCCCAGTCTTCCCTGTTGGCTTTGGCGCCACCCGAGCACTTGAACACGCCCAGCTCCGCGCCCCGCACCACGCGCCTTTCGCTCGTGCCTCTCCACGCCGCGCGTGTCCGGCAGCCGCCCGCTACAGATCCACTCTGCAAATGAATTTTCTTTGTTTGTTCCTGTTTGTCAGTTTCTAAAGAATGTACCGGCTAGATGATATTTTATTTAGTACTTAGAGCAGTTATCTGCCCTAATGTTTATAACTCATCGTTTTGTTCAGTATGAGTTCGGACATTCTATTTTCTACAGTGACGTCGAGAAGAAATAGAAATATTGGTCTAAATTTCGTTACGTAAACCTGGACGTGCGAATTTACTTTACAGTTCTAAATAGTATACGTTTTCAGTTTCTCTAGGTGTTTGCTCTCGGAACAGTTCAAAGCGCGCTCCGCTCTCCTATTCGGCTTTTGTGGATGAAGGGTGAAAAAGTCATAACCTCGTTAAAGCTAATCTTACAATTAACGTATAGCTAGCTTATCTTAACTAACCTAGTTTAAGAATAGGGATTCCCTAGAACGTTTCCCCAGGTCTAAAAAATGCTTAATTTAAAAATGTGCCATTTTTAATTGATTTTTCTTTCGATTACGGCGTAAATAATAGAGTATTGTAATCTTGCAGCCGAATAGTCGATTTTTCGACAAAAAAATCTTATTCGGGCCCTGGTATCGAAAAATGTTATAAATCTTGTTCCTAAATGTTGTATATTACTACTGCCTCTAAACCGTTGTAAAGTCAGAGTCTATATTGGGGGTCCTTCATATCGACAAATTGATAAAGTAGATGAATCGATGAACTCCTTTGACAGCAAATCGTCGATCAATCCGTCTGTGGTCAATAACAGTGTATAAACCGTCCAGACGATATTCTTCAAAATAGATATTCTCACAATGATATGAGTGAATTCGATTGATCGTTTGTTTTTGTTTCCACGCGCGTCTACAGCGGGTGGGGCATTAGTCCCGAATATGTAGAGCATGTTTTATAACTCGATGTGGCGGTTTACATCCCTTGCTGGATTGTGAGATCCGGCGCCGGCCTACACATTGACTTGCGGAGTCTTTCTTATCTAGGTATCTCCTACCAGCAGGGCAATGCCTCATACGGGCCAATGTCTATTGCCCGACTACTTTACCGACATGTGTGGTAATGCATGTAAATGTGTGTGTAAGTGAAAGGTGAGGAAGGAAAAAAGACAATGAAAATATCACGCGCGCAGTCCATGCTCCGTGACCCTTTTTTGGGAACTCCGTCATCCGCCTGATAGTTACCGGAGAAACCGTGGAAAACTACCGATCATAGCAATCGTCTCCAGACAGTGGCAAATTTCGGCTGTCCAGTTAGTGTCGAAAATCCGCCACCGTCGATACTCGAACCCTTCTCTGATGAGCAGTACTACCCTAACAAACCGGCCATGGACTACGCGCGGTCATTCCTACCTCCTCCATGTCCTATTCTCATCCCTTACATGCACTACACACACGTCGTGAGACCAGTTGAGAGCTTCTCCCGGTTGGCGCTGTCCAGCCGGTAGGAGATACTTGCGAAACCCCGATAGCCGACATATAGGTCAACGCCGGACCTCGCCATCCAGCGGAGGAAGATCACCATCTCCAGGAAGAAAATCATGCACTGCACTTACGGGACTAACAGTCTTAGCACTTGACGCGTTCGGAAACTGTTATTATTCAGTGAATCAACCATGAGGTTGCGTGGGGGTGACACTACTCCGTTTCTTGGCGACGATTGCGGTCCACAGGACACCACGTGGGGTTGTGCGCAGAGCCTTGCGAACGCCTGAGTGGTAGCGCACGGAACATGAAGGCGACGCGCTTAGGGCCTTTGGGGGAAAATGGGCCCGTTGCACCTTGCTGTTCGTCGGTCGGCTGGTGGCACAGATAATCCGAGGCGCGTTTGGGCCCAGCGCTCGCCCAGCAAAAGTATTCGCAATACATACAGCACGTAATACCAGATGGTCAATGTCACAGATGCGTAAGCAATCTGGATCGTAATACTTTGCAACTTCAGGGCGGAACATAAATTAGATATATCTACCGTGATTTCGCGCATTTGATAATGCTGTTTCATTTCGATATTATTGTTTTTATTTCGATATCTACATACCTTATTTTTGTAAATAAATATTGTTTCAACTCTGATGACGATCATCTCTACGCGAAAAGTACAAAGAGGTATCTACGTGCAAAAAACACTTAACTTTCTTGTGTTCGCACATTTTAGAAGGAAATAGGGAGTTATTTAAATATGTAATTAATACGAGTAATGTAATTACCATTGCTAGCTGCAGTACAACATCTCGATATTGCACATTACTTTCCAAAAAAGTTATATGCAGCTTCAAGTGCATTTTATTAATACAGCAATTCTTTCGGTTCTATACAATGTCACAATTCCAACTTTCCCACTGAAGGCCTCCACTCGTCCTGCAGTGCTTTATGTACATCCAACGTATTAGTTTGTAGGCTTCTGCTACATTATTGAATCTGTCAAATGTGAAATGAATCAATTGTACCTTACGTATTGTGCATCTACACTCAGTAAGAATAATGACACAATATAAAGAACTAAAGAACTGTTAGTACCCTTCTGATGAACTAAGCGGGATTGAGAAGCAAAGATTAGATTATTTTTGCTGTATTGAAAATTTATGATTGATTCTGGAAGAAACTTATAACAGGATATACGAATGTTACAGAACTCTATCAGAATGAGAATTACTGCAGTATATACAATACGAATGATAGACTTTAAGAATGATGTGTAGCACTTAAGTACGACCTTGCTGTTATGCGGAAGCTATGGTTCTTGTTAACAAAATAACACAAATATTTTTTTTTTGACAATCAATGCACTTTTTTGTCAAAATCAAAAAAACTTTTATTGTTCATATAACGTTGACACAACGTTTCACGTGGTATTACACGCATCTTCAGATGTAAAAAAATAATAATCGGTATGTTTATGTCAAAACATAATAAATTAAGCATTTTTTTAAAAGTATACAACATTATAAAAGAATGATTAAAGGATAAATTCAAACTGAAAAAAAAAACGCGAAAAATTCCCATTTTAAATCGATACTTTCTCCATTTGAGGAGAAGGAGGCAAGTGTGAACAGAGAGGAAACAGGTTAACGTAAAAATATTTAACTGTTTATAGTTCTTGTTCTTACCGTCGCATCGAATGTCATGAATATTTGGTAGAACATAGATAGATAGATAGATAGATAGATTTATTAAAGTTCGCTTTCAGCTAATGCTCGGTGGCAAACATGATAACAATTAAAATTAGAATTACTAAACATTTTAAACAATTAC
>BOPP01000081.1:1805850-1820103 GCA_017312745.1 Gryllus bimaculatus
CGTCGCCACGCCCACGCCCATGCCCACGCGCCGCGCGCGCCGCTCCGCGGCCCGCGGCCCGCCGCACAGTGGCTCAGAATGCACGGGGAGCGGGAATAATAATATTCAACGCATGTTAGCGAGTGGCGCAATCAAAGTCGTTCTATAGGGGCTCTAGGTATAGTGTCCAGCGGATTTCCTGCTTTAATAATTTTCCATTTATACTTAAATGAAAGTTCTGATTTGTACCTAGTTTTTAACGTATTCAAATGAGATTTTTACTGATAATTGTTAGTGAACGTTCGAAAATGAAAAAAAAAAGTTTCTTTTTTTTTCCTTCTGGGGGCTTTTTCCAGCTTTCAGAGAATGCGGATTTCGGCTATCCGCGCCGAAGTTATGGGTACATTTTATGTCCCTCATGGGGACACTTTACACTGGACGAGCATGCTGGCTCCTCGGCAGTCAGCAGACTTACAAGGCCTGCCGCGACAACTTATATGAAAAACTAGGAAAAACGACCTTTTCGACCAAGGCACTGGGCCGGCACACGCTCTAGCCACCTCAACAATCCAGGTCGGCGAAAATTAGTAGAATATATATTCGTAAAGATGTGCCATCTGCGTCGGAGGAGGCTGAAGCCCCGAGACACCCCTCCTGAAGTGCCCCAGTGACATTAACCACGCGTTATTGATTGTTTTAGTTTCAAGGTATGTGTATTCAGTACTTTCTCATAGTTGTTGAACTCGTGTTCTTAAATTCAAAATTCGAAGTTACATACCACTTTCAGTGCTAATAAAAAATAAAGAATGTAATGAATTGTATATAATTGGTGTACTGTTATTTAGTGGGATGAATTATAATCTTATGGCAAAAATTAAAGAAATCATTAAAACATTCAGGGAAGAAAATGTATTGAAATTGAATGAAGTAAAATATATGTAAACATTATTTCCTATTGCTGTACATTTAAAACTAATATTCTTTCCTCATTTGCCACTCGTAATAAAATACACCATCATCGGAAAAGGCACTCTTCCATCTTTAGTTTGCGGATAAACATATATTGCGATGTTCGTAAAAAAATTAGTTTCTTTTTTAAACATTCATTTTGTGAACATCTGAAAAATAATCTGCCACCTTCAAGGACTCGTCGTGAAATTTTAACAGCAGAGATGGACAAAAAATTTTGAAAGTTATTGAATTACAGCGCCATTTCGCTGGCCCTGAGCTACTGTGCAGTGCTCCTTGCCGCCCGCCGCCTCACCTCCGCCCCCCCCCCCACCAGAGACACACACACCCGGCCCCCGGCTCACAGCCTCCTGCCACAACGCTGCATAGGAACAATGGAGCCCAAACAAGACCGTTTCTCCGCCACCACAGACTGTATTGCGCGGGTCCCAGCTTGCAGCTTCAACGCCCGCTTGAGGAATGTGTTCTTAGGTGTGTGTGTGGGGTGGATGAATGTGTGCGAGACGTGGAACGCATGAGGATGTCGTAATACGAAATTCTTATTAATTCATTCTCAAGAAAGGAACAGTTATTACAAATGTAAGCGAGTATTTTATAATAATGTACGTTATAATATTATCTAATAATCTCGCGGAATACATCAATGCAACAATCTTAAAGATTATGTAAAATTATAAATATTTGTTGATGTGACGTGTAAATGCTTCGGATATATTTTATTTTTCCTACTTTTAATTTCACTAAAATAATTATCACTAAAATGACTTTTAAAAACAAACTTTTTGATTATTCTCCCCAAATTCTGATTCACCCTTAATATATAAAGGGGTCGATAGTAAAAGACGTTAATCCTCAAAGTTACAGTTTTTGTAATATTAAAATTTTCGCATGCTTCCATCTGCTGCTCATGCGCACTGATTCTCAAATAGTCCAAACTACGGCACATACGTAGTTACTTGTATCTCGCAAACGTTTCCACGTGGGTTACCATGTTTCACTCTTGTCAATGACAATGCATGCTTATCTGTCGACTTATTGTTGATATTTAAAACGTTAAAAATTGATGTATTGAATGACTTTCGTTAATACAGAAAATTCTGAATTTTTTAACATGCACCATTGGCTTTGGGGGGAGAGATATTTCATCCTTCTGCCTCCGCAAATGTCGTGTTCCGAAGCGCGCGATCGCCCGGACCTGCCCGCTGCACCGTCTTCCTGTACGAACGTGTTAGAGCGATTGCCCCTCCTCGCTTTTAAAGGCAGTCACTCAAACTGCGAAACCGAATTATGCGCCACAAGAACTACCTAATTCTACAGACATATGTGGTAATTGCCCTTTATTTCATGGCGATCCCGTCGGGTTTTAATTTTTTAATGCGATCGAACACGTTCTATAGGAAAAATCTTTTTTACGGCATATTGTTAAAGTGTAAGTAATAATTCACAAAATACAATATTACATCTTGCTTCAGTTGCTCGAATTTTAGAATACAATGTGGGAAACGCAAAAATTATAATATAAATTTCAATTACAATTTTAAATTGTATATGAATATTTTGTATATGTCATTGTACATGTCATTATATATTTTAAAATATACTCTGACTTCCCTTAAGTGCTTCAAGCAAGCTGCTGTACTGCCGTACTAGTTGAGTGTCAACGGCTATTGAAATGATTCCATAGTTAACAATTAATCTCTTACACTTGGTAGAAGAAAGTCGGGCAGGGACACGATGAACCTTGACTTTTGTCATTCACTATGTCATAAAATGGGGTCATTATTACTTTGTTGAGATACATTAGTTAATTGCATTTAAGGCTGCAATCGTGACGCCTTCTGTTTATTTTGAAAGTTTTGGTGAAACGCCGTAAAAGTTCCTCGGGGACACATGCGGGTGGTGAGACCGGAAAGCTCCCAGTCGGCCTTGTCAAGTTTAAAATTCTACTGCGACCGCTTTTAGGAACTTCTGAACTCCCTACGTGGTTCTCATATCCGACGAATAACGAATGAGTATTTCCATGAATGATAATGGTGTTAATGATAATAATAATAGAAATATAATAATATAATAATAAATACGAACAATCAGCAACCGTCTTGGGAATGATATTATTTAGATTACTGGGTCAGAGGTATATGAACTGACAATCACAAAAAAACATCATTTTTATAAAAAGGAAGAGAAATGTAAGCTCTTGTACACTTATCTCAAAATATAGCTCCATTGAAAAAACACAAAATTATCAGTAGATATTAACAATTATGGAAGTACAGAAGGATAACAATCAGTAGTTTTATTCATCGAAGCCTAATAACATCATCAACCAAAGCAGTAGCAACCCTTCAAAAGAAGCGATCAATTCCCCCAAATTAGAAATTCGTAATCACGTCATTTATCGTTTGGCAAGAACTAGGAGAGGAATTCGGTAATTCATAAAATCTTGCAAACAGAAGTTGTGATATTAACACATGCACAGTTACCGAGGTCAGGGGAAAGAATAAAGTTCATCAACATTAATTTTTCAAGAATGCTTCGATTATATAATCAGAGGCGTATCCACGGCATGGCAGGCATGGCACGCGCCATGGACACCGCTCACAAGCAGCGATACTTAGAGTATACCCGCTGAAACCAATAACAAAAACCCTAATTTGAAGTCTCCTGACAGGGGCGCAAATTCTATGCTGGCCATGGGCGCCTGAATACCTCGATACGTCTCTGTATATAATATATTACATAATTTTATTCTTCTTCCATACATTAAATTATTCTTAGCCAGAAACATTTTGATTGACAACTGCACAAAAATATTTCATTTCAGGAGTTAGTAAAAGAAAAATAATAAATCAGCGTATACAAAAGAAAGTAATTAAAAATGTATTCACCTTTAAAAACATGGCAAAACAACCCTCATCATTGAGTCCCGTCGATTACGCTCGCTGTTGATTCTTTTGGGAAGACGTAATCATGGTTCGCGCTTCAGCAGCGGGCGTCTCGTTTAGGGTTCCATTTGGCCCCGGGCGCGTACCTCGCAGCCGCGTCCGCCTGGCTTAACCAGTGTCCCGGCAGGGGCTGGTGCGCGCTCCCTACGGACAAATTTTACGAGGGTAATTGTGAGAACGGTTTTATGGGTTTCGTAGGAAAAAAAAAGAAGGCTCCGCGATGTTTATTGGAGGATGTAAACAATCCCACAAAAACGGGCGAGAAGGGCGAAGAGACAGGCGAAAGAGGGCCATGGGACGTGTGGTCCGAGCAGGGCGGCCCCGATCCCCCGGTCGACTGGGGGAGGACGCGGAAGCTGGTGCCAGGGGGCGCGGGTGGGGCGGGAAATGTTGCGCGACGCGTGGGGTTCCGAGGAAGCGGCGGGATCAAATCTTGCCTCTCTGTACGAAGCCGCAGCATCCTGAGGAGCAATGGTAAAACCACCCTTTTGGATCCTTCTTGTTTATCTGTACACCGTTAAACTATTTCGTGCGTCACCGTTCGTGTATTTTAATGAAATATTGAATGTGAAATATTATTCATTAATTGGTTAATCTTTAATATTGCCAACTCATTTAATGTACTTACTTTCTTAGCCACTGAACTATTTTATTAATTCCGGAACATTTTGAGCAGAAACAAATTTGGCGTTCGGGTCTTCTATTTTGTTTTGTATTTGAATATATTTGAATTACGAGTATCAAGCTGTGGATTGGAAAGGTGTGCGAGTGAGTATAATGCAATTCAACTATCACGATGAACAGTCTAGGAAGTTTCAAATGATGTCGTCTGAAGAGTTGCTATTATGGGCATCTCTGGAAGGTGGGGCACGTCTTCACAATATTTAAGTATATCCTGTAGTTTTATTTTCATTTCATTTTTTTTATTAAAGGCACTCGCAATACAATATATTTGAAATGATATTTATGCTTTAGTTATGTGAAACTAGTAAAACATTTTCACCATGGAATTATAACATGGTGTACTCAGAAATGTTTTCCAGTTCTTCAAAACTCATGTATAGAATATTTCGAGGGTAGACTGTAAGGCTACCACCGAAAGCTAGGATTTTCAACATTAATTAAAAGGACTAATAAGCATATTGCTTCCAAACACTGGGCTCTAACAGTATCTGTCGCCGACACCATTTCCAAGGCTGGCTTCGTTTTTCACGTTTGTTATTGAAATCATGAGTAATTGCGACATAATTCCACATCTTTTTCTTGTACTGTTTTGTACATCATTCGTGAACCAAATTTCTTGCCATACAAAAATGTACTACAAAAATGCCATTTTTTAAATTGTATTTATATCAATGTTGTATTTATGTTATATGAATGTTGTACTTATATAACTAATGTAAGTTGGTGTAATGTGTGGTATCAATTTCGATACATACACGCGTCTGAGAAAATTTTCAATACATCGATGTTGGTTTCACTCAAACCAATATCACTTATGTTGGTTTGAATGCATTCATTAGGAAATGCGCATAACTCACTCAGAGCTTTGAAAGCTTGTCCATCATAGTATATAGAGCAAAGCAATGATCAGTATTATCTTTGAGGTTGTGATTTTCAAAAGCATTGTCCCAGATATGTCGATAACAAAACATCTCTCGCACTGGTATTTGTGGAAGGGGTCAATTCTGCATTAAGTTGAAGATCGCTGAAATATTGGGCGTTTCTGCGTACAATTTTGTTACATCTTGTATTTGGTATTAAAAAAGTATTTGCAATCCTTTTGGGAATCAATAACTTATCTACGGCAACTTTTCTTGCATTGTCTTTGAGGTTGAAACTTAAGCCTTGCTCCTAAACGTTCGCACACTAAACAATCATCTACTTGGAGTCTTCCAAATTCCAAGTAAAATTTCATTGAAATAAATTACGTAGAACTTATATAGAACCTCTTCTTTTCCACATTTTTTATAAACAGGCTGTGCAATGTTTTGACATTCAATTCACTCCGCAAAACTACATGGAATCTGATGAGTGGTGTGCAAGTTTCGTTGGAAAGGATTCTGTGTATTTTTTACTCTTAACAGAACTTTCGTGAAGTCTGGTATTATGCTCTTCTCTGCCATCTTTTCGAGACAGACCTGTTAAAAGAAATGCCGTCAGTTGCTGTACATGAACGCATGTATTTCAACGCAAAATAACGAAAATTAATGGCTCTTCCCTAACAGTTCCCCCACCTCTCGTTCTTCGGTCCATTACAAGTACATTCTCGATCCGTAACAAAGCATGAAAATTCCATCATCCCCATACCACTGACAAATAACAACTGTGAATTATCCACTGTGAGCAGGTCTAGTCATCAGACGTCTGAAATTCTGAGTGGAAGAGCAGTACATGTCCATGACTGTTCGTTCAGTCATGAAAGAGAAGGATTTGAAGTCAAAGAACATCATATTTACTGTCTACAGTCTCAACATGTAGTTTCCTTCCTTCTGCACTAATTCTGTAAAAAACAAGCAAAAATGTTCTATTTTAGCCTAGAACTGTTTTCCACTCACCCAGTTAACTACTCTAAAATGCTGTTTACGTGCCACATTGGAAATAAACAAAAATAGAAGTACATACGTAGTAATGAATACGAAAACTTAAAAAAATAGTGTTAAGAATGATCAGTTGTAGCAAGAAACACAGTATTACTCATGAACATACGGAGTCAAATAATTTCATATCTTGGATCATTTATTATACCCAGGTATTCCAAATGCACGCCATCATTCCCACAAGGAGATAGCAAGCTGTAAAGCTGACAACCGTCTGCCACTTGCACTTCAACTACTCTTGCTGTCTTTTTTATTATTTCACTTATATTACTGAAAAATACCAACGGGTCCAAAGTTGTGCAGGCCGGTTTCCATAACGACGACCTAATTTTGTAACGCATGTGCCCGTAACGTTCTTTCAAGAGCTGACTGCCCATCTCATTAATGACAACATACAGACACTTCGATTCGGCTTGTGAAAACATTACGTAAGGAGTCGTCTACACTGTAGTCAAATAAGTTTTCGGGGGACCACTTTGCAACTTTGTTCGTAGTAAGACGGATCTGCGATCTTTCCTTCTGTTTCCTTATTGGACTTGCATTATTTGAACGATATAATTATGGATCAGAATTATAATTCATTATCAATTTATTAAAACGTATGTATCTATGCAATAAAAACTTTGAAAATGTGAATGTGCCCCAATATAGTTGGCTTTAAAAAGTGTATGAACACATCATAGCAGTTTTTATAATGCCTATGACAGTACAATTGCAATTGCGGCAATTTACTCTTTCTATACCGCTCAATTAAATTATGAAAAGCAGTCGTATATATTTGTTTTAGCTTCCACAATCGAAAGACTGACGCTAATTTATTTAACAATTCACATTACAACCTTTTGGCAGCCTCCTTCATATCACGAAAGGGAAGTTCCTCCTTTTTTCGCATTCTGTTTTACTCACATTTGATGGTAGGTTCCATCTGTGTTTCGTGGGGCTTCAAGTCACGAGTGCTAGTTAAGCTAAGCACTAATACTCGAAAGGATCGTGATTTTTATGTTTAACATAATGCAAAATCGAGGTACAGCAATTTTATATTCGTTGCAATGAATAACTAATTTAGAAACACGTTGTAAAATTATCTTTATTAACATAAAAATAACTATAAACGTTTTCAGGCGAAATTTGACGAAAACGACTCACCCTCGCGGATAAGTGTGTTCACACATACATTTCGGGAGCTTTAACATTTAGTATTTTTTTTGCATTTCTTTTTAATTTCTCTGCTTAACATTGCACGTCACCCTATAGAACCTCATATACAAGTTTTAACTGATTTTGACGTTAAATAAATAAATGTAAAAAAGCTTTTAGTCCGAAGAATAGTTTTACAACTCAGTTATTACTTTTTTAAAATTCATATAACCGCCTTGGCAACTAGGATTTCTATAACGACTATACTTCAGAATGTTCGTAAGAAGTCATTCCTTTGACGACGATCATGCCTTCCCATCACTACTCACGCGTCAATTCCGAATAGTCAGAACTTGAGATAGGAACATTTGTAATTTTTAATTGTCCTGTTCACATACTCATTAGTATGGGACGAATTTTGATGTCCTAAAACATCGCCACAAATTACCAATTAAATGCTGTTTAAATGTTTTAAAAATTCCCTAAAACCAGAGAAAAATCTCGTTAAAATTTGATCAAAACCAGTTCAGATGAACAATTAAAGCTCTTGGATATGTTACTGAGTAATCGAGGCTTCTTCCTTTCGTTCAGGTGAAAACAGGTTGCAAACATTTCATTTGGACTGTTTTTACTAGAAAATCTCTGTCTTTAGTTATCCTAAAATCGGCTGAACCAACTATGGCGCTGATGAGCGTCACAGGAACCTTAAATTACATAATGGCAAAGGCTGACATTAGAATTTCTGAACGAAGAAATCGAATAGGTTACTGAGTAATTCTGTGGAGAATATTTGATGCATCTCGTAAATATTACTCGTATTTGTGGCAAGTACCTAGTAAAATGATATTAAAATCGATGAAATCAACGCAAAGTGTTTTAAAAATTAGGAAAAAGGTAAAAAATGACTTATTAGTCAATATCGACGAAAAATGCGTAAAACATACCATACAAGAAAAGTAATTTGCTTTTGTCATAACATAAAATTAAAATCTATACTAAAATGTATTATTCTAAAGTGAAAAGAAAAATATGTTTCATTAAAATCCGCCCCCCACTCATCAGCCTGTCACGATGACGCAGGGGCTTTCGAACTACATCCAAGGACGCGGAGCCGAAGTTTCAGGGTGCGAGACCCGCGTAAGACACGGATTTCAACATCAAAGTTTGATTGCAGTCGTAGCTGGCTCTACTACGAATCTCATTCGAGCCATCATCTTATCCACACGAACCAGGAGAGGTGGCTCAGAGCATCATTTGATGTCACTGGGAACCTCTGGGAACCGGGAGGACTTGCAGTTCGAGTCTCGTCCAAATCGGGCATCAGTTTGACAAAATTCAGGGAAAAGGGTAGTGTCCTGCAAAAAAAAGAGGACCCATTGCGTAGCAGGCAGCGTGATAGCAATCCACTCGCCAATTGTGGTGTTTATGACCAGGTTATTCCATAGATCATTCGAGGTAGACAAATTCGATTCGCGACAGCTGTTCCTCAAGGTGTTCCTTTCCCCTGCTTCTCATTGCACTTGAATTATCAGTATTCTTCATATTTCTTATTATTTATTCGTCAAAAGTTATAACAGGCGCAAATGGAATTTCGAGAAGAGGGAATCATATATTTGGCATTTTGGGTTGATTGTTCGATTTTGCCGGACAGCTAACGGTGCCCCCAGTACCGCTAGAGTGAATCATGATAACTCAATTAATAAAAGTGTCAAGCGATTTCTAAAGACGAATGAACGCACATTCAACAATAAAAAACACATTCTAAGTCATTCATTCTCGAAGAGGATTCTCGAAATTGGCTGGCTCTATCTCAAAGGCAACGGTTGTAGGCATTATTTAAATACGTAAACTAGAAATAAACAGTCTTAACTACTAAATATGTCGTTGTTCGCTCTTTGGGATCTTCACATTCTTTATCTTTCTTTACATCAATCTCTCTTTCTACTTTTTGCTGCCAAATTACACCAACATTTTAAACTCTTCTTCCATTTTGTGTACCTATCCTGACTGAGACATACTTTCTTGTATTTTCCTCTTTTTTCCATTGAATATCATGTACTCCTTTAGTTTCGTCCATTTCCTCCTAGCCCAATTCATTCAAGGTTTTCCACATTTACTCATTTTTCACTAATTTGTGTTGAAAATAAATTTCCTGATCTTTTGGCATGGAGAAGTTTAAGAATCATTACGTGAAAACGCAACATGCTGGATTGGTGCGGAGGGTGTGATATTCCACTTGATGCATGTTATGAAGTTGTGGGTCTGAATTCCCAAAATAACATAGGGTGACGCTGCGTGTTTGTCACCGGAGCTCATGGGCTGGCACGCCTTCCCTGCCAGATGTGAGGCCTTCCCCCGCGCGCCCGAGATTAGACGTAGCAGTTATCACCCCGGGGAGGAGGACAAGCAGCATAGAGTGACAAAACTACTGATTTAACGCTTAACACATAATAGAATCTTAAAGTATTTTCAAACAATCTACCATCGGTAATCTCTGTAGACATTGTTACCTAGCAGCGGACTTGTGGGTTAGAAAGGAAATTTGTTATTTAGAACTTGAAAATATCTAATTTTCAAATGTTACTAGCCTTTCTTTGTTCGTACGTTTATTTGTCACTTAATTATTTCTGGTTAAAAAATGAGGAAGAGATGCTGGAGCTCAAGAGAACGTGCGCAGATTATGTTTCTCACTAATACGTCGTATAGTTTTTACTGTTCTTTGACGAAAATAAATCATATCAAATGAAACCAATCACACATATTTTAAATTAATGTTTTATGAACTACGAGTATAGCAGTTAATCGTTTAGGAATACGTATTTTTACCGAGACTTTCTCAAACTCAGATACTAAAATGATGATAATATTATTAACACAAAATATACAAGCAGCGCAATTGGCGTTTATGTCATCTCACAGAGTACATACTATATAGGTATATGATTTCGTGGGTTACACATTAATATACGTAATGATGACATCAGATGGTTGGGTGAGATGGAAACCAAAGGAAAACACGTGCGTGGCAAGGCAAAGAAGTGTAAAAAGTGTAAAGAGGACAATTCAGTATTGGAAAGAGAACTGAAGCCCTGAAAAGTCATGGGGAAAACAGGAGCGGATCCAAAGGGATAGAGTCTGAGGGGCTCGTGCTCCCATGGACATACAAAAAAATACGCATGCCACACTAATAAGCTATTTAATTTATTACAAAATATTGTTATTTGACCACTTTTGGATTAAAGGGAATAATTCAGAGAAGATGGAAATTTCCTGAATTTCCTATTAATGAAAATATTTTTACTTACCCGCGCTCTGTCATTGTTTAGGCAGTTTCAGGATTCGCGATGGAAAAAAGGAATAACTAGTGGTGCTACAGAATGCCACAGACTTTCCCGTATTAGTAATCTATTTCTTAAAGTCTCGGCTAGCTATTCGAACTTGCCACATACTCTTGTCTGCTGCCATCTATCGCTGCCCAAAGTGTTTTTTCGGTTTCCTATTAGTAGAAAAAAATATTATTTTAGAAATATTACAGAACACCAAAACCTACTCCTAAATGGCAATTTTCTTTGAAAAATTTGGAGCCAATTTTAATAAAATGGCGCTTAAGCGCTACAGTAAATCCGAAATTTGAAGCTCTTTTTCACAGAAAATTTTTGAGTTTTCGGAAAACTCAATTTGAAATCATTTTAAGTACACGAAGTCACAAATACAATAGTGTTTACAAAATGCTGGAAATATGCGTATCAATGGTGTGAGAAAACATTTCAAACAATTTACATTTGTGTATTTTGTTTCGAAATATCGAAATGATTTTTACGTCATATTAAAAGGTGTAGTTAACACTATCTGTTCGAAATGTTTGAAGAAAAAATTTGGAGCCGTTTTTTGAGAAAATGGCGTTTGGGCGTTTCTGAAATTGCGGAACTTTGAGCTAGTTTTCACAGAAAAGGTTGAGTTTTTGAGAAACA
Organism: Gryllus bimaculatus; assembly: GCA_017312745.1. Lineage (NCBI taxonomy): Eukaryota > Metazoa > Arthropoda > Insecta > Orthoptera > Gryllidae > Gryllus > Gryllus bimaculatus. The sequence continues at coordinate 1,817,452 of BOPP01000081.1, forward strand.
TTATGTAACATTATTTAAAGCACATTTACTCATAAATACAATATTGAGAATAAATATTAACAACATGATAGACAAGTCAAACCAAATTACATTCTTGTATTTCTGTAAAAAACACAAGGGAGAGCAATTGGCGTTTTTGTCATCTCACAGAGTACATTTAGCATCATCACTACCAAACGTTTAAAGGAAAAAATTGAAGGCGTTTCTGAGAATTTTTTTTTGTAATTTCTTAAAATTTGCACATATTGCACGCAATATTGCGCGTAAACTACTAAAATCTTCAACAAAACGTACAAATTTAATGAAGGAACTCACTATGGAGAGTCAGTTCTGTAGTTTCAGGAAGTTCAGTTTTGTAGTTGTAGGAAGACACCGAAAAAAGCTCCTACTTTTGATATTTTCGAAAATTCAATGTTAACTGTGAAAATCGGGCTTGTGCCACGTTTGTAAGTCCATGTCACTCTACTCGTATTCTTACAAGAAATTTAAAGACGAAATTTGGAGCCGGTTTTGAGAAAATTTTGAAAATGTCCGGGACGCTTCATGTAAAGTAACCCAAATTTTAAGGAATGTTTTTCAAAATCTCAAAGTTTTAACTCGAGCCAGATGGACAGGGGTTTCTTCAATTTGGAAAAAATCCTATGCATGGTTTAGGCGTTAGTAGTGTTCACAGGCACCAGACGGGCGGACAGTCGGACGGACGGACAGTGAAACGGATGGACAGACGGACGTTTCGAAAAAACACTTTTTCGATATCTGGGAACCCCAAGTGTGTATTTCTGTTGAAATCCCGAAATCTATTTTCCGCAGCATTACATAACTTTCCCTATATTACGTATATTACTCCGTATATAAGTACTTATCCGGGAAAGTAAAAAGGTTTCTTCCTGCAGATAAAAAGAGCATTATAACTGAGAAGATTTGCTAAAAAACCTAAATTAGATTTATTGAAGGTAAAATATCAGTTAAGGACTGTAGATGAAGTATGGGGAGAAGTGCAACTGAAATGAGTGTGTACAAGTAGATGCAATCATTGTTACTGAAATACATATTGTACTACACAGTACATTGAAAGACACTCGTGAAGAAGAAAATGAATTTAACACAATGCGATAAGAAACGAAACGCACACGAACCCCAAAATGCGAAGAAGTTATTGTAATGATTCCCTCCAGAACATTTCATATCCTTCTCCTCGAGAATCAGATTGCCGTAGGGTGCATATAATGCGGTGATGGCGCGGGTTGGGTAGACGGAGGTAGGGGTGGGGGGAAACGTGGCGGGTCTGAGGGGGATCTTTTTGATTTTGCTGCTGCCGGCGGCCCTGGCGAGGCGGTCATTTATTGGCATGAGGAATACATCTGCTGCAGTTCATACGCATATGCGGCTTATGGGGCAGAACTTAAATAAACTAGTAACTCAACCAACGGAAGTAGCCGGCGCTTTGGCCGACAACCTAAGATTGACCTACAAGAGAAATAATTTTCACGTCTTTTTTTCATGTTTCATTCTCTTACTGTTTTTTCGAGCATTCATATATTATATCGTTTTGTATTTATTTACGACAAAGTCATATCTATCATCCAAACTTATCACTGAGCACTACAACTACTTGCGGTTACACCACTACACAGTACGCCTCGACTGTGCCCCGACTTTTGCCTCGACTTCGTTCCGAGCGCGGGCCGGGCGTCGGGGAGGCTGCGGAGTCGGGGGCAGCGGCACCGCGCCGCCGCCGCCGCCGCCGCCGCCGCCGAAGCCACCGGCCGCGTGTTTATTGTGGTGGCGCCGCTCGCACCTCAAGCGCCGCGTCCTGACAGAGCGCTCTCCTGACAGAAGGGTGGCGCCCCACACCCCCCAGAGGTCCCTGCGGCTGCCTCCGCCAGAGACAGGCATGCTCGGAGGGGGAGGATAACAAATCGCCCTCGTGTTTTAAAAGAAATCAGTCTGTTTCTTGCTAATTATGTAAAGGTCATTTGAAACAAATTGACGTTTATAAATTACTGTGCAATAAAGAATATGAAAAACGTTAGGTATGCTGGATGGAAAAACAGTTGGTTATCACTTCGAATTGGCATTGTGCTGGCGAAAACTCTCCCTAGCGCCAAGATATATCTATTCATAAATCTCGTCCGTATCACGTACTGTTGGGATCGATTCGTTCCATATCATTACTTGTTCACGATCAGAAATGTCGATTATTCATTATCCATTCAGTACCTGAAATCCTGAATTATCATTTTTTTAAATCATTACAATCATCGAGTTAAATGACACTGAATATTATGACGTGGAATTACTTAATATTATCGGCTTCACGTACCAGTTTTCGGTTACTGCGTAACGGGCGGGAAGAGTGAAACGAAGCTTAGGAAGCTTGCTTGCGATACGTCCGGCATACGCAGCAATAACCCTTGCGCATCTCGTCAGCAAAACCCCAGCAGCGTTCTTTTTGAAACAGTACGTGCCTCTTTCCCTCACCCTCCGTTGGCCATCTCCGCCGCCACAAAGCCACCTCGGGTCGCATCCCGGCATCCCACATCCTCGGCACAACGCGACCGTGTTTGCAACCTCCCCATGCCTCCCCGTCCCTCTCATTGTCACGAGCGCATCCGCCGGCCCCGTCGTGTGCCCCTCCGCGCCGCCGCCCCC
>BOPP01000081.1:1820593-1831045 GCA_017312745.1 Gryllus bimaculatus
CCCCCCCGCACCGCGTCCGCAGCCGCCGCCGCTGCCACCGCAGCGACAACCACACGGTGCGCCGCGCCGCCTCGGCGAGAGGCAAACAGTAAAGGGCGGAGGAAAAAGGACGACGGGAGAGAGGTTCAAAGCGAAGCCCCGAAAAGAGTTGAAAAATAAAAAAAGCGGCGTGGCAAAGGAAGCTAGATAGAAAGGAAATCTATCTCGACAACACGTTTATTGTAATGGAGCCCTCACGAGGAGGGGGTGCCGTGAATTAGGAGGCAAGTTTATAATAAGACCACAGAGTGCACATTGGGTTCAAAAACTCCATCTTGGAACTCTATTTTAAGGCGCTCATTTGGAGGCGCTGCGGCATACAGCGTTCTTCGACCGCCCTCTCACAATTTTCGTAATGAGGTTTTCACAGCCCTTCTGTTTCAAATCACTGCTACGCGGCAACCGCAAGGAGGATATACGAGCAAGGAGGGTACGGTTTGTTTTCCCCTTATGTATTATGGCAACAGAGTTATTGTTATATATGTGTTGATAGAATTGTGAGTCCTTTAAACAAATTTTCGATTTGCTTTTGCCTTTGTTAGGTTGGTAATAAAGAAGATTATATCGTTGTTGTTCTGTAACACTAGCAGAACTTCGAATAAAATTGGATCTTGAGTTACGACCGTTATTGAAGAGCATTTTATAATAAATATTATTTTAAGAACTGCTACGAAACTTTTAGTAATGCGCACTCCTTAATTCATCAGTAATTGAGCGTGTAATACCTGCATGTTTACTACCAGCAAACACGTTGATCTCAAAATTTATTTTCCAAGTTGTGCCGCAATTGTAGCCTACGAAAAATGTATACAAATGGTGCTAATTTCCTGGCGTATGAAAGGTTTTCTTCTTTAAATTACAGAAGAACCACAATGCTTGACTCCATGCAGTAGTTTTACATTATAATAAAATTGAGAAAAGTCGGTGAATGCTTCATGCTCTCTACACTGACACATGTTAATTTACATCTGTATTGGGTCTTAGCTTCCCAATACACTTACACAAGTTTTACGTGCAAATTCCAATTACACGAAGTTATTTTAGCTCATTCCCGAAATTTGTCTTCACTCCTTCTTCTGTTCTGTCTTCTACATGATTTGAAACTGAATTGTTTTTCTACTTTTTAGCATACCAATACTACGCAGTACAGAGAAAGTTAAGGAATGTTTCACCAAGAAACAATTCTTTTCGACGGAAAACGTGTTTTGTCGGTACATCACACAGAAGAAGTGGATTTTTCTTGTTCCTATATGTAGTAAATTAATTCATCTGATAGGTTGTTTAGCCATAATCAAGGTGCTATGAGTCCTTGGAGCAAAAAATTGGATTTAATGTTCGTTTGTCTCTGTGAACAACGTTAGCTGTTAAACCACACACATGATTTGAACCAAAATTGATGTATATAAATTGATATACAGATTCATCTAAATGAAATATGACTTTCAAAATTACATCCATAAATAATTTCTTTTTTTTATACGTTCGTCGTTCGTGAGTACATTTTATGAACTCAAGAAACAAAATGCTGAAATAACTATTGCGAATTCGAGCATTATTATAATATTTAGGAGCCGTTTCAAACAATATGAGAAAGTATGTTCTATTGTAGAACCACTAGTTCTTGTTCACATTGTATTTCCCTTTATTAAAATGAGCGATTCTCATATTAATTTTAAAGGAAGTAATACATTTTGTAGGCTAGGTGCCGCTCCCTGATCTGACAAGGTTTCTTCTGCGTCAGTAGTTGTGACCACAGATCCAGTAGAGTTTTTCTGTCATCAATAAGGGAGAAAGAATGTCTTTCGCCATTAAATCAAGTTTTTGTAGAAATATTACTTTCCATATTTGTTGCAAAAGAAGGGCTAATTAATCAAATATATCCATTAATATTTATATATATATATATTTTTATATATATATATATATTTATATATATATGTATATATATTGAATGGATACAAATATATTTATTAATTAATATATACACATAAAATAAATACAAAAGTATCGAATATCTATTAAATAAATATCGCGGTGAGAAATTAGTTCAAATATTAATTTGAAATTTTATTTTTAAAAATAAAAGCAATTTCTTATCTTTAGATGTATACATTTGTGCAAAAAAATTTTTAACATTTTTGTTCATAAATTGCAGAAATAAATTACTATGACAAATTACATTTTCTAGTAATTAATTGTCTGACTTTAACATTTTTCTCTTACTGTGAATCTGATCTTTAAAATCAGCATTACATTTGATTAAGATATAGAATTATGGATTTAAAAAAATATGACTCTAAGTTTAGAAATGATATACGATCATTTTTATATAAAAAGTATTTATTCGTGTCATCTGTTTAATTCTTTAAAAGGTTAAAAGTTCACATTCCAGTGACGACAATATCAAATGCACATCTAACACGACGCTCTTAAATTGTATTTATTGTAGTGCATACACTTTAATAAAAAAAGCTAATGATAAAATTTCCACGAAATTATAAATTGGCTTTCATGTAATCAATACTGAACTAGAATTCAGGAACAAACTTATTTTTGTATGTTTTGTCAGTTAACTTGAACTTTCACCTAACCTTGTAATATTATAGTAGATATTAATAATTTGAAGTTTAATACACAACATATTATTTTCTTCATTATTTTGTTAATCTATTTACACTCTAGAATAACATGAAGAAATTCCTAATTTGAATCTAATCAATCACATAACAGATGGGCATGGTTTTCGACAAATAGTAGTCAGAGATGGACATCGATTTTTCAAACCCTAAAAGGCATTATGTAGTCCAAGGTCGATATTTATTAAAATCATATCTCCAAAAAACAATTGCAAGTAGTGAAGTTGTTAAAAGGTTGTGGTTAGTACATTTGCCATGTACAGGACATATCTCCTTGAAGTTATAAGGCGGAACTACTTTGCTCGCTACAACTCACTACAACATACTTCACGACTGGAAAAATAGCCACATCATTTCACAACATGATAACAGTTCCGAACATCAATATTGCGTAAGAACATTTGAATGTAGATCTGCAGTTTTAAAAAGAGTGGACTCAGAGCTTGGGAAACTGCACAAAAATGAAGTGGAATATTGGAGAAATGGCCTGAAACGAATTGCAGAAACTGTGACATTTTTAGCATAAAGAGGATTGCCATTTTCGGAGCAACGATATTTTTTGTTACAAAATGAAAACTACTTAGGCTGCATTGAGTTGATCTCCAAATTTGATCCGTTTATGGCGGGCCAACTCTTTCGGTATGGAAATAGAGGGCCTCATTTTTTTAAAAAAGGCTTAGAAAATGGTAATCTGATTGAATTCTTCATTAAAAAAGTCGTCAATACAAGATATATTTTCAACTGAGGAGATTATTTTAAGGTTATATTAATTTTTATTCTACGCATTCAGAATTCTTTCAGATTCCGTCAGCCTACACACTGATCCTTGTGTATATTTCGCGAATGGTCATTCCCGCTGAGATATGGCATAATATTCTGGGGAAAATTTCTATATTGTGTAATTCTAAAGAACCTGTAACAAGTATTGTACTTCAGCTGCTGGGTCAATGACCCCCCATCTCGATCAGGTTTTCGTCCAGTTTCCCTGATCCTCGAGCAAATACTGATGTGCCCATTGTTTTGCTTCTGGACATAAATGTAACTTCAAATTAACTTCTTCCCATAGCACGTCACACACAGTTTTTAACTGTTTTTGGCGTAAATAAATAAATAAATGTTCTATTTAATTATGTCTGTGACTAATGTAAATGGTGCACGATGTTTCTCTGCTTTCCAGCGCGTAAAACATTATCTGATATCGATTCTTTAACAAGACACATTGAATGCATTATCTCTATTATACATAGAAAACGACATTTTGGGACGCGTAGAGATTGAAGACACTGTTAAGAAATTTGCCGAGACTAAAGCTGGAAAACGAGAGTTGGTTGACAACGCAAATTTTATAAGTAAACCTATATTTTATTTTACTTTAATATCCAATTTTTTGTAACGAAATGTAAATAATGCCCAAATAGAAAAATTATTTTATAATAACCTTATATTTTTTAATTTATTGGTGTAAAAAGTTTGATGTTATTAAAAAATGCAAATATGTAATCACTTATTTATACGTATACAACATTTACATCGGTTACAAATATCGTTCATTTTTTATTCAAAATATTATAAATAACGATGTTAAAAAAGCAAAATAGCGCTAAAACATTTGACAGCTTAGAGCGCACATAAGTAAAATTTCCTATATTTCGCACGAAATTACACGAATACTACATAAATTAATACTATGTGGCTCTGCTGAAAACCTTTAAGCCATTACAATAATTACATCCTTCTTCGTTCTAACCTTTCGAATGCAGGTATTCACCCCAATGACCTAATTTCAAAGTCTGTCTTTAAAAAGCTAATTCTTTAAGGAAAAATCCCATAGTTGTAGGAAGACGCCGAAACAATTGCATTTTTGCAATTTTCGAGGACACAGTTTAATTTAAAAATGGAACCATTTTTGAGAAAAATTTGAAAATATTTTTGAGGCTTCATGTAAAGTACCCTCAAAAATCAAAATATCAGTCTGAAACTCACAAAGTCTCTAGTTCGTTCAGACCGATCAGTGAATATCAATTTTGGAGAAAATACGCTGAACGGATTGGGCGCTAGTGTAACCACAGACGGACGGATGGACAGACAGACCCTTGCCGTCAATAAGTTTTTGGTATCAAAGAGCCACAAAACATGGATGCTAGCTACATCATTTGTTGGTGGAAGTAATTTACTTTATATAAGACAAGGATTTATCTGCTGGAATTTTTCTACCGAAAAGTCAGCGTTTTCGGGCGAACGATTACTTAACTCTCTCATCTTTCGAAGTGCGTGAAAGTAAAAAACGTAAAAATGTAGAAGGAAAGTCCTAATTATCATTTATTTTTATTTTATTCATAATTAAATCTCTAAACTCAATTGGAAAATAACCACAATATTCATAAATATTCTGTGAATAGCTGGCCAAAAACTCGGCAAGGAGACTGAAGCTAGTGCTGTGTAAACATGTGAAATATATCGTCATACTAATTAGCCTACCTCGTAACTCCAGATTGGGCAGTTTCCCAATGTAAAGTATAAACATAGCCGGTAAGCAGCCTTTTTTGCTTTCTTTCTTGTTAAACTTATAAATACTGGGGATCTCAATTATTTAAGACGCTCGAGTTGTTATTTACTTGTATTTATTACTCTTGTTTCATAATTTTCATTTATCATGAAGTAAACATAAAATAGAAGAGGGAATATTGAGTTACGAGGTTCGCTAATTAGCATGACGATATTTGTTTGAAATATGATCAGCAAACAGGATGAGCCCAGCAAACTGACAACTGTGCAAGAGGAATACGGTTTTATTCAAAATTTTATTCAATAGAGAGAGGGTAACATGCCATAAATGTAATGCTTGACCGCACTTAAGGGAGAGGGCGAATCTGCGGTACTCGAAGCAGGGAAATCTCAACGCCACGCTGCGCACCTCCCTTCCACGACCCAGCACAGTGCGGTGCAGACCAGAATACTTAAATGGCGCCTCCGGATGTAAAAAAGAATCCTGGCTGTATCGAAAACGAAAATTTTAATCCGGACGGCGATTATAAGAATATCAACATATTCTTCGAACAACGAGATGAGATTTTCTGTCGGCTTAATCCTAGAATATCCGCACTCGTTTATAAAAAAAATAATTTGAATCCGACTACTATTTTTTTATTAGCCAACTGCACATCCCATTAAGGCCCTCCTTCTTGAGCAAGGAAATATTAATACTTCTATTATGAAGTGATAGGATGATGGCGAGGGATGGAATGGTCGATCACAAGTACATTCAGACCCGAGACAGGATTCGAAACCGCGATCCTTCGATACGAGATGCCAAGAAACTATTGCCTTAGCGATCTCGGCTACCCAGATTTGACCGACTACTCTTAAACTGTGCTTAATATTTTCAGAAGAAACTATTCCCAGGAAAACAATGCGGAACACATGTTTCTGTGCTCGAATGGGCGTCTGCGAAGAATGGCAGGTAAAGGAGGGTGGGTGCGCGAGCCCAGTCGGCGTAGGGAGGCGCTCCTGGTTTCAGAGACGGAAGCAGCTGCCTGGGCTGCGGACAGGTTGTCAAAGCCCCGCGCATTGCGCCTGCCTCCGCCGCTGCCTCCGCCGCAGGCGAACGGGGATATCTCATCGCTGACGAAAGGCTTCGCAAGCGGCCTCGGGAACGCGAGGGATGGCGAAAGAGCCCTTGGCGACCAGGGAAGCCATTTGTAAAGATCGAATAATTTTTGCTCGGGGGTATTTTTTGTATCAATTTACACAAGCAAAAGGTTTTCGTGGCTCTATGTAATATGATTGTCATAATTATGTTACTATATCCGTAATGCGAATAACATATCACAAGAATCTGTTATGTCTGCACGGCCGGATTACTATCTTCAAAGGTCGTAAACATGACCAAACAACAAGGCGCTTACGAATAACATTGAAATTCAAGACAGACGTGTCCTAAATAAGGATGAAAGTAAGTTATTGCGAATGGAATTCAAACATTTTAATGTTAAAATATGTCCATACTAGTATCCTGAACCTACAAAAATACTGCTGAACAAAACTACGCAAAATGCATTTCCAAGAAGTAGCATGCACATTGCTTGAGAACAAATAAAATATTATCGTATGACTCTGCAAAAAATTAAATATTTTACAAAATCAGCACCCTTTGGGTGGCTCAGGGACAGCAGACTAGCTTTCTGTGAGGCAGTTCAAGGTTCGATTCCCGGGCAAAAACCAAATTGTAGCTTTCTAATGCAAATCGTCTCAGTTTCTGTAGCTGTGTGGCGAAAGAAACCTCATGCCATATACGCAAGGTTAGATTATGAAAATACGCCTACGTTTCTCCCTTACCCTCAGGTATGGATGATAAACTAATGCTGCCATTAATAAAGACATTATTATTATTATTATTATTATTATTATTATTATTATTATTATTATTATTATTATTATTATAAAAACCGTGCCAAGACTTGGGAACACCGTAAAGTGGCAAACGTCGGATTAATTGGCCCTAAATGCCAAATTCATACATAACAGGAAAAGCCTTCACGAATATTTTAATAGCGTAGTATAGTATTTATAGAGTACAGCAATTCTCTATATATCAAAAATATTCCACGATAAAATAACACAATAATTCCATTTGCAGTGGAAAACTGTATGTATTGTTTTCTTTGAGACATTATAAAAGGTGAAGAACCAAAGTTAAGTATTGTTTTAGTGAGTGAAGAAATAACATAAATGTTACCGAGAGAACCGAGGTACATATCCGAACTCCTACTTCCATTTTAGCAAAATTTTGGATTTTCTTACAAATTTCACTTGACACAAAAACATCTGTACAATAGCAATGAACGAGTATTTTCTAAGTGATTACATGAATCGATATATAAGAAAATTAAATGTTATAATCTTAACGGCAATATTATTTAAATTCCTTACAAATATGCAAAGTTGTTCTAATGTCTGTAATGTTGACTACAGAAAACTATCATTCCTTTTTAAGATAATATTCCTTTCCTTTGCATTTTTTTATCAATGTCCTTTTTTCGAATATTTAAAATGTCGCTCAATAGTACAGTAACTTTTACTACAGGGCTTTAGATTCTGTGGCGAAGTCCCCGAGGTATGGCTGTTGATGCAGAAGAGTGGACAATATAAGGTCTTTTTACAATGAAGAGCCAAAAAACTGGTACACCTACTTAATATCGAGTAGGACCCCCGCCAGCTCGCGGAAGTGTGGAAGAACGCCAAATTTAAAAATATCTTTCAAATTCGAAAGATCTTAATATCGTCAACATCGATAGGGTCCATCCATTTGCGAAAAATTCTGTGTACGATTTAGTCGTTGTTGGTGCTCACCCACCCACAATCGGACGGATGGGTAGAAAGACGGGCAGGCGGACGAACAAACGGCCGTCCTAACAGGCGTTAAAAACCCTTTTATCGGAATCACGGACTCCTAAACGTGTGTTTCCGACAAAATTTCGACACAGATTTTTTGCAGCTTTACCAAACTTGATTCAAAATTTTTAAACTGTACTACATGTTATTATACTGCACTAGCCGGGACGAGAAAAACACTTTAATTTACGGGCTCTACACTGAACAACCAAAATACTGGTACAGCCATGCGTATTGAACTAAAGAGATCTGGAATCAAACAGAATATGGCGCTCCGGTCGGCAACGACTATGTAAGACAACCAGAGTCTGGCACAATTGTTAGATCGGTTACTGCTGCTACAATGGCGGTTATCACGATTTAAGTGAGTTTGAACGTGGTGTTATAGTCGGCGCGTGAGAGATGGGGCATAGCATCTCCGAGGTCGCGATGAAATTTGGATTTTCCCGTATCACCATTTCACGAGTGTACCGTGAATATCGGGAATCCGATAAAACATCAAACCTCCGGCATCGCTGAGGCCGCAAAGAGATTATTACACGTGTCAGAAGTGCAACCCTTCCGCAGATACTGCACATTTCAATGCGGAGACGTTAAAAGGTGTCAGCGTGCGAACCATTCAACGAGACATGATCGATGTGGGGTTTTGGAGCCAAAGGCATATTTGTGTAACCTTGATGACTGCACGACACAAAGCTTTACGCCTCGTCTGGGCCCGTCAACACCGACATTGGACTGTTGATCACTGGAAACACGTTGCCTGGTCGAACGAGTCTCGTTTCACATTGTTTCGAGCGGATGGACGTATAAAAGTACGGCGACAACCTCATGAATTCATGGACCTAGCACGTCAACAGGGGACTGTTCAAGTTGTTCGAGGCTCTGTGATGGAATGAGGCGTGTGCATCTGGAGTGACATGGGACCCCTGATAGGTCTAGAAACGACTCTGACAGGTGAGACGTACGTAACCATCCTGTGTCTGCACCCATTCATGAGCATTGTGCATCCCGACGGACTTGGGAAATTCAAGCAGTGAGTAGTGAGTGTAGTGTTAATTAATAAATCAATCAGTTTATTTAAATGTTTGTTGTTCTTGTGCACTGTTCATTTGTTTTTATACTCTAGCCCTGATGAAGAAATTAAATATTTCGAAACGTTGGCACAACTAATTGTTTCTTTGACCAATCCCGTGAACCAATTTTATTTTATCATATCTGAAGTGCTTTGCAACGTGCTGTTCAGAAGAAATCTCCACCTGCTCGTACTCATACGAGTTTATAGACAGCACTGCAGAATTCATGGTGAGAATTACCTCCAGCACAACTTCAAAAAATAGTCGAGTCCATGCCACGATGTGTTGCTCGCGAATTCATGAGAGGGTTTCATTTGTGAGATTTTCTCTGTTAATGTTCAGTACAATAACCATATTTCCTGCGGAGACTCGAATTACTTAAGTAAGTCTTGAAACGCATATCGTATCATTCAGTTCACGTTTAAATGCTTCACAGATGTGCACGACACGGAATGAATCATTTGAGGACTATTACGTCATGTTGCATTAATATAGATTAACACACCGTTTCTAAGTCACCAGATCTCTGTTAATCGCAACGTTAACGGGTTTTGCGACGCGGTTACCGATTTAGAAAATACGTAAGCAAAGTTTCTTAACAGTTAATCTCAAATAGCGGTCTCAATCATATTCAGGGAAGACATTTGAGTGTAAAATAAAAAGCATTTTAATTTACAAAATAAATTGCTCAATGCCTCTTCAAACAGTTACAAATAGAGCCAGGTCTTGTAAATTTTACATGCAATAATTCTAGCAAACGAAAAATAAAATGGCTATGGTAGACTAATAAAGAGTTGTCAAAGAACATAGTGAAACGCTCAACGGAGAACACAGAAATCCCTCTCACTATCAAATGCATCAACATTTTTCGAATACTTTCAGCTGCAAAGAATTTGGAAACACATTCGTTTATATCTTTGCATCCCCGCCTCTATCCTGAAAGATAACAAGGAAAAGATCGCTGTTAAAACAGGAAACTTCTTTCCACGAACATACGAAGTAACAGCAGGAAATTTATTCTTCAAAAGAACTTCACAAGAAAATTGCCGCTAGCTTCAATAGCGAGTGCTCTGCCCCATATTCGACACCGTTTGAGTCTCGTGTACTGCGGAGCTGGTTTGCGCGCTCGCCCCATCAGGCATGGCGGCGGCGGGAGCGGTGCTGCGGGGACGGCAGTGAGAAAGGCTTCTGTGGGATGGTAGTGGGTCTGTGGCGGCACCGGGGGCTGCGGAGCTGTGGGATGGCTGGACAGGGGGCGGTGAGGGCGGCGGGAGTGGGGTTTCGGGGACGGCAGTGTGGGAGAGGGTTCAGTG
>BOPP01000081.1:1831308-1899232 GCA_017312745.1 Gryllus bimaculatus
GGCAGAGGGCGGCAGAGCGAGAGAGGGGTGGCGGAGGCGGCGCCACACGCGCGAGCTTCTCGCAGCAGCTCAGCTCCGCGTCTGCCCGTGGACGCGGCGAGGAACCGAAAGGAGCGCGAGGAGCGGGCGCGGGGCGAGCGAGGCCCCCCGGATGGAGCTACATGCGCTGCACCTCTCACCTCCCGCCTTCATCGCCTCCGTCTCCGCCTCCACCACCGCCGCCCTCGTCACGGGTGCGCGGGGGTAGGGTCTGGTTGTTTTCCATCGTCTGGATCGAGTTGACAAGAAACCTTCCTCACTGAGGAAACGCTACGAGGTTTCCAAGCCTCGGTGCGAGAGGTATTTATTTTAAATTTACTTTGACTGCTCCTCGCTGCTGCGCTGTGTTCCTTGCGACAGCAGTCGCGCCGCAGCCTCCAGTCCTGGAAGAATCCGTTTGTCAACGCGGCCGCCGCGCGCAGAGGAGAGGCCTCCTGCAAAAAGTAACGCGATTCGGGCGACTCAGTCGAGGCGGCGGCGGCAGCGGCGGCCGCTTTGAGTGGCAGCGCACTACAGACCTGCGGCTGCCCACATGCGCCGCAGTCTTCTTTCGACGAGTCGCCTCCGCGTTCGCCGCCACCCGCCGACGCCTCACAACACCCGTTGCCGCCCGCCGCCGCCGCCAGCCGCGCCGAGGCGCGCCAAGCATCTCGCCGTGGCAGGCGTGGGCGGCAGGCACATATCTGCCCACGCGCCGCCTCCGCCAACCGCTCCCACCGCCTCATGCTTCCCCGCGTCGCTCTGCCGCCCCGCCGCCGCTGCGCGTCGCCCTGGTTCGCATCGCGTCGCTCCTCGTCGCCCCGCATTCCCCGCCACGCCCTGCACCGCCCCACCTCTTGGCGCGCCGAACCAACCCTCCCCGGCTGCCTTCTACACACTCCCACCGGGAGAGATGCCTCAGGGCAACAACTGATGTCACTGTCGTCCTTCTGACCGGGAGGGGTCCTAGGTTCAAGTCCGATGGCGGCAGGATTTTCGACACTGGCTTGTCAGCTAGATCGAATTCAGCCGCGGTCTGGAGCAGAATTCTAGCGGCTGGCTGCTCTGATCGGTAGTTTTCCGTGGTTTCTGTGATCAACAACAGGAGAATGCCGGAGCAGTACCCTAACAAACGGGCCATTGACCACGTGCGATCTTTCCTACCCCCTTCCTGTCCTATCCTCACCCTTTTCGTGCACTGCACTGCACTACACATGCACATGCACTAACATGTACACGTGCCGGGAGACCGGTCGGGAGCGTAGAACTTGTGCCGGCGATGCCCCGTCGGTGGGAGATACCTGGTTAGAGAAACCCCGCAGGCCGACGGTAGGTCCGAACCGGATCTACCGGATCATACAGCGAGGGAAGACCACCGCCACCTACCGAGTAAAACATGCAATACACTTTCGGAACTAATGACCTGAATAGCTGACGCGCCCTAATCACGAACAATCAATCAATGAATGCGCCGCGCCCTCCCGTTCCCATCCGCCCGCCGCCGCACTGCGCCCAGCCGCCCCCCGGCGCCCCGCATCGCACAGGGCCGCTCTGCTTCCCGTGGCGTCGTCCCTCTCGCGGTGGCCACCCGCGCCTCCCCACGTCTTCGTGTTGTCGCCCCGAACCGCCCTGCGTCACCCCGCCGCCCCCTACGTCGCCTCAAGCTGCCTCCCGCCGTTTAGCGTCTCCCTCTCGTCTCTCACTGAAATATCCCGTCACCCACAGGAATTGAAGTTAGACTTTTGATATACTAATGATGTATAATACTGAACTATGTGCATTTTTCAATGAATAAATATGTATTTAAAAAAACTACCGGAAACCAGCAATGAAAAATTCTAGGTGGCCGTAACCAATATTTCCCTTATACAGATCAAAAACCCATGTAAATTGGAATGCTCAAAAACGGAATAAAATTTAATGCCACATAACTGATGAATTATTGGAGAACGGCTAAATTTGAAGAACTATATTTTACCTTTGCCCGCCAATTAAGAATTAACACATCTTGAATTGGGTGGAATGACAAAATTGAAAATTAATACTGAAAACACTGATGCCGTAAGTACAAATAATTCCTTAGAAATGTAATGCATAGCTTCGTGCATCCTTCGTCTCTTTCCCCAGAGTCGGCAGGAAAAAATGACTTACTTAGATCTTAGTGAGACAAATCTAGCACTCATTTGCAAAACAAAAAACACCTCATCCATCACTACCTCTGAATATCATTAGATTTGGTAATTGATTATTTTGGCAATTATTTATCGCACTTCGTTTCAGATACGAACCGCTTCGCCTAGAAAAGGCTAACTCAACAAATACAAGATTTGAGATAGGAGCATCATAACATTTTCCCCTCAGAGCAAACTCAATAAAATATTTCTATGATCATTTTTTTTCTATCAGAAAGGGAGACAAATTCCACTTAATATACGGTAGGAGCGTCACTAGGGTATTCATTTCACAATGGTGTATTAAAAAATGTTTTAATTTTGAGTATACTACAATGTGTGGCTCATATTTTTTTCCTACTACGTCAACCCTACTCACCCCATTTGATAGTAAAATTAATCCTCAAAGGGAGAGCGAGATCAATTGGAATGAAAACAGAAAAATCTGTTTATTTTATTAAGAGCTTGGAATGCAGTGATTCCCTAGAACTCTATTGCATATTCCAGAGGATAATAGGAAGGTGTTGAGACAAACAAGAAGTGGTCGAGAAAATGGAGCAAACAATAAAGTGATTCATGAAGCTAGGGAAACCGCAAAAAAATCTTACAATTCCATTCTGTTCACAATGAATCATAATTAAAAGTTAAAAATATTTGAATGCTCGACCTTAAATATTAGTGCAGATATTGTACCACAGAGTTCTTCACATTTAAAAAATAAGATGTCGTTTATTGTACGTTTGAGAGCGAGTTACCTTAGAACACAAATGTTGCTCTAAACGAAACGAAATATTGGAGGGGCGATAAAGAAATTGAAACCTGTTAACAAATACCTGGTGAAATACAATTCCAAAAATACAGAAGGTGAACTATTCCATCAATCTCTCCATCACATACATTGCAAAATGGTGAAAAAATTAATAATTTGAGAGACGGATCTGGAAACAAAGAAAGGAAATTATCATCGTCAACATCCTAAAGGCAAAAAAGTGCATTGTCACTGTCACCATGACTGTATACTCTTCATCTCTGTATAGTTTCGGAAGTGTAGTTCGCTTGCAGTTGTTATAAATTCAAAGAAATTAAAGCAACGAAAAACTCATCGTCTACGAGAAGGTAAAAATCGATCTTCTTTTATTGAATTCATACGCCCGCAATGACCTCTGTCGTCCTCGATGGCTCCGCTTCTGTCCTCGTGAGTTATTTATCCCGACACATTGCGAACGCACTTTCGATTCACAGTTGCGCCCCGTTTTAGAGTTCTCTGGTGCGGTACATCAAGTTGGAATGAGATTTTTTTTCTTTCGCTTCTTTGGACGCTCCGGTTTTCCTGCGCTAATGGCCGATAGTGCCCCGGGCCGTGTTGGCTTCCGCTGGCTCGCGTGTGCTATTGAATACATTAGCCGGGCTTTCGCCGGCACAGAAGCCGCCTTTCACACCTCCCTCGCCGTTGGATTGGCTGTCTTCGCTTGTCTACGCTGCGGTCCAAACATTAAAAATGGCTCACCGGTTCTTCCAATTAAAACACGGTTTTGCAAACACAAAATATATTTGAACTGCTCCGAAATGATGATCGCCCATAGTCATACCTACAGCTTATTCGAGGCGATAAGTGTTCGGGAAACGAAAATAACAAATATTTAAGGGAATTTGACGAACCATATGTTCAGCAGTTGTTGAAGATTCTTTAATGGCGAAGTACGAGTTTGAAGTTAAATGAACTGCGCTTCATTCAATGTGTCGATATTTTGAAATCAACATTTTACATAAAAAATCCTACTTGACGGAGAATTACAAAAATAACGCCATTCAATGGAGAAGTACTAATTATTGTTTAATCTTAATCTAAAACTGTAACAAGACAAAATATTGTAAAAATCGACATGCCAATATTTTCTTTTTTTAATTAAAAAATGCTTCATTAATTTACTAGGCCAATAAAACAAGAGTAATAGAACTCCATCTTTCTGAATAATTCTCTCTATTATAAGTGAATCAATTAATTTACAAAATCTTTGGGAATGAGATATATTCTTTGATCGTCAATCAAAATTCCGCTTATAAATTAAAATTTATATTAGAGAGCAAAACTCCTATAATGTTTTACTACAATGACACAGCTCAAAGGATTCAAAATAACCATGAATAATTAAGAAAATGTTTGTCAATCTTTATGATTAATACTCGTAGTTAATTAACACGAAATAACACGTGCAACATCAATGGAGATATATTTCGTATCGAATTCTAAAAAAAATAAAGCTACGACAAACGGTTTTTTCACGTGAAAATTAAGTTTTTATATGATCTACCATAATATCATCGAATTATGGCTTGTCCATAAGAGCAGATCAATTTTACCATGGGTACCGTGGTTACAAGGGTACCATGAAATAAGTCAAATTATCGGTTTTGGTTTTTTGTCTAAATAAATAGCTCAAACCTTGCTCTCTCCAAATATATCAACATTTTTCTTCCGGGAAGTCTGGAAGTGCTTTTAATTCTTATTTAAATGTCTTGGCGCGCATGAGCCAAGCTCTCTTTTTGACACTAAAAAGAATGTGCAGTGTATGTGCTATTTTTTTGTAATTTTGAACGCATGTTGGGTTGGTAATGGGTTAATAAAACATGTTCTTGATCATAAGTCGGTAGCATTGGTCTTTTCCGCAGAATACAGGACAGGAATGTTCTAGTAGAGCAGCGGCAAGTACAGACCTTTTCTAAAGGTGTTTCTCAGAAATCTACTTATTTTGTAATTATTGTACCTTTTCTCTGAAAATATAATTTACAATTTATTGAAATTGTCAGGATACATTCTTTATAGTACTGGTATAAACTGATATTTTTAAATACACATTCTTCAATAATAAAAAATAATTTAAAAAGTGTTTTTCCACATACTGGAAAAAAAGAGCAAAAGTTATAATTGAAAAAATACTAATTATTTTTTAATCAATTCAAAAATAGTAAAAATAATAAGAAAGGTTTTACCTTAAAGTGTGTGAAATATCATAATGTTATAGTTAACCATTTTCTAGAAAAGGTACATCAATAGTAGCAGATTTAACATGGACAGTATACATACTACCTTATCCACTGGAAGGGTTCGATTATAATAAGCGTAGTTTCTTGAAAGAAGAAGTTGCCAAAATTGTGCGCCAAGAATTTTCAATCCTTGTGTGAAGATAACACGAGATTTGATGACATATTTTCGAGCTAATTGGTAATGAATACTGGTGGATTTTAATGAAATGTCATTTTTTTCTTTCCACTTTAGATCAATGCTTTTTAGTGTAGAAATTCATTTTATGTTAAGGCAAAACGAAATGACCCATTTTTATGACTTTTTTTGCATTTTTCGTTGATTTTGATTAATGAGTCACTTTTTTACATTTTAAATAATTTTTAATGCAATTTTCGTTGATTTCATCGATTATAGTACTTGCTTCAAACAATATTTACGAGGTGCGACAAATGTTTACCACAGAATTCCTGAGTAGCCTATTCGATTTCTTCGCTTATATATTGTATTGGCGCCTATCGGCGTCATTGTCAATTCGACCAATTTCGCGATAAATAAAGTCAAAGATTTTTTTTAATAACAGTCCAAACCAAAGGTTATCATGCTGAGTTCACTTGAACAAAAGGAAGAAGCCTCGATTACATCTGTAACATACCCAACAGCTTGAGTTATTCATCGGAAGTGGTTTTGAACAAAAATTTTTAACACCAGTTTTCTTTGTTTCTAGGGCATTTTTCAAGCATTTTATGATCATTTTATTGATCATTTTGGTAATGTTTTAGGCCATCAAAATCCGCTCGCTAGTAATAAACATAATCGCTACGAAGGAAAGAATACTGGATTCTGAAAAGTTGAACATGAGAATTTTAAAAAGTTCCGCTGAAAATCCTTTCAATGTATTCAAAGCAACTAAGACGCCGAGAACCCCGTGGATGGTCATATTGTAGTCGCACCTCAGAAGAAACACGCTTCATCCGTAAGGGCTTTGCGTCATCGTGTCTACGGCGCTATTTTGTTTTACTACACATTTCGGATCCTGGCGTAAATCCATATATCCCTTAACTATATCATAAATTATTCTATGGTAACTTCATATTGTAGGCTTTAACATAGATCGAGAGCGACGTACAGAATATAGAGGATCTAAATTTATGTCTTCGTTTTTTCTTATTTAATTAGAAAATACGACCATATTTCGGTCTCATTTCCAAATTGTGGTGGTTGATATGGGACAAAGTTTAATTTTTAAATTATGTTATTAACTCTAAATGCAATTTCTAGAGGCAACACACCACACCTTTGCAATACTATATCACTTCCCGCATACAACTATTCACGAAAATCACTCGTAATGCAATCATCGAACACTTCACTCTGTACCACGACATAGAGAGTCCAACATTTTATAACTTGCCAAGGTCTGTAGTACTGTCTTCTCAGGTATGCTTTTCAGATGGCTCTAAATTTGTTAACACTAATTTCTGATTTATTTGTAGTTAATAATTATTAATGGAGTACTTGCAAAACAGAATTATATTCCTGAATGTAGTAAAACCTGTTACATTAAGACTCACGTCATTATTGAGTCTTTTTGATTATGTGTATTATTATTTGTTCAATAATATATTATTATATATTATAAAATTCTAAACAGGACACGACTGTTTTTATAGATCATGGATATATAAATATTTATGTTGCATTCAGTGTTTAGGACCTTATCTTCGCTTAAGCATACGCCTAAATATACTTTGAAAATAATATAGAAGATTATTGTGTAATTATTACTTATATTTGTGAATTATTTTCAATTGTATTGTAGTCACTAATTATTTGCGCCAATTCATCACTGATGCATATGTAAAGACATTTTGTATTTATTATATATTTCATTTTGAAATTAAAATGTGAATTAATTGTAAGTGTAATGATCTGGAAGTTTATTATTAAATAATCAAAATAATTACAGATGAATAAAAAAATGAGTGTGCTAAAAGAGTTGAAAATTGAGTGAAATACTGTTATTGAAATCGTTCTATGTGACCACAATAGATTTTAACTATTTTATTTTGTGTGTCGAAAGGACATTTTCAATTCCCAGGTTTTATTCACTACTTCCAGTACATATTATGCAGTTGACAAATATATTTTTGTACACGGTAATTCATTATTTAATATTTACACAAACGCATTCATTTTGCATTTGTGAAAAATACTACCCGTTTTCGGTGATAAGGGTTTCACATTTTCAGGATTTATTTTATTACGAACAACTTTCTGAATAATACTTTTGTTCCTACAATGAAGAATCTGTAAACTCTACGTATCTGCAAATGTGGTTTTGCAATCAACTGCAAATAATCTTACAAATAAGGTTTCTATGACTCGGGATCGAAAATACCCAGTTTTTCCAATGCTGCCAACCTCACTTTCTTCGTACTTTTATACATCTCTTAATTATGTGAAGCAAATTAGTTGGGAACATATTCTAGAGCTCAAGAAAACGTGCGCAGATTATACTGCTCCCTTGTACGTCACATACACTCTCTACTCTTTCTTGACGAAAAAGAAACCAAATCAAATAAATAAAATCATCTCTTTCAAACTTCTACTTTCGGAACTCCCAAGCTCTGTTGCTTGCGCTAGCCAACTGTTTGGATTACCACGTGTCACGGAGCAAATTAAGAAATTAAAAAGGTATTAATACGCTCTTGGGCCACACCAAATGGTCGGCGATGCGGCTAAAAATATTGGCGGCGCGCGTGCAGCTGCGGGCGTTCGGCGCCGCGGGGGCGGGCGGCGGCGGCGGTGGCGCCGAAGACGGCGGCGCGCCGGCGAGCGACGATAGGGGGCGGTCGCCGAGGCAGCGAACGCGCGAAGAGCCCATTGTTTATTTGACTTGCAATCCTAACAAAGCGCTCACAGAATATGTTCGAAATGCCCACCGTGCTCTCTGAATCATGCGTTCACGCGTCGCTGAATTTGTCCCACGACGCCGAGGGAAGTCATTTCGGGAATGTCTCGTGCGCAGCCATTTATTTGTTTTGTCGTCCGCGTCCGAGTTGGATATGGTGGCCGGATGGTAATGCGTTTGAGGGCCCGCACGCGTTCTACGCTTGGCGATTGAACGTACTACATCCAATTAATAGTCATGATGTCGGATGCACCTCACTTTATAAAAAGAATTTGAAACTGATCAAAATCTATCAAACTAATTTGCAGACAACTTCAGGAACCCTCTCATACGTTCATCTTCTGCAACTTCGTTTTCTATGTTGTAACTTCTTCGTATTATTCAAATATAATAGGAAAATAGTTTATGACACGGCTTTATTAAACTTAGATGTGAGATACGTTTTAATGAATATAAAACTAAAGAAGGCTTACAATTACATAACGTCAAATGAAGAAAAATAAAACCCACTCGCGCGAATGATAAAAGAAACAATTGAATTCAAGTAATAAATTTAAATAGTTAAAATATTCTAAATACAATTATTATTATTATTATTATTATTATTATTATTATTATTATTATTATTATTATTATTATTAAAGTTATATATTAAAAAGCAAAGACTAGGAAAACTCATCCGAAAATGACCTAGTTTCTCACAGGGTCAGAAAATGACCTTGCTAGCACACAAGTTTCAAAACCACAAACAATTTACAGCAGTGAGCAACGTAAACATACCAAGGATGTGCTTCTTAAACAGAGGGGTCTGGAGTGAGAGAATATTTATGTGAAACATCTTCAATACTATAGTTCTGGGGTAGAGTGGCTATGTTAACGCAAAAACATATATTATACTCAAACTTATAAATAATATGTAAAGAACCTTATTTTACATGTGATTCATCTCAATTTCAAAGTATTCGGTCAATTTCGCCTTTAACCTTTTCAACTCACCATGCCAGGGTTTTACAAAAACAAGTGGCGCAACACCCGCACATGCCTTCTTGCTATTTATTACTTGCTACGTTTTTTCTGCAATTTTCTTGCTACGTTTTCCTTTCCAATTTTCTAAAATTCAATGAGAGCAACGAACATTAGACCTACGCCAGTTTTAAGCGTCTTCTTGCGCTAATGTGGAAAAAGTCAATCAAAAAAATTGATGTAATTTTTTTAGAATTTTTTAAATTTAGAGTAACTAGCAGAAATTACGCGAAAACTACTACTTTGTTTTAAAAAAACGTATATGATCATTTTTAAATATTTGTACATTGGATAGACAAAATTGAAGCCGTTTTAGAGAAAATAAATGCTTAAAAATTGCCCACATTTTACGAAAAATTATGCAAGAACAACTCATATTTTCAAAAAAAAAATGTACATGACCTTATTTAAAGTTTTATCTTTAAAAACAGATTCTATTAAAGGAAAATCTTTATCCAAGGAAGACGTCGAAAAAATGTGAGCTTTTGCAATTTTTGAAAATTTACAGTTCAAAGAAAATGAGACCTGAACCATTTGTTACAGTACACAGTTAAGAGATGGCCTAGAAGATGGCGTTTTGCAGTTTTCCATAATATTTTAGATGTGACATGCCTAGCGACACCTTCATTGTAGAGAACAAGCCGCATTCGCCCAAAGTGACACATGAGGGGTGACGTTTCCTTAAGGAACATGGAAAAGAAATGAGAATAGCAGCTCTTCGCTCGTTGTTCAAACACCCCTAACTGCTATCGAGTATTCTTCCGGAAATGTAGCATTGAATGCATGCTCGGAAGATTTTTGATATCTTCCGTCGAATGAATTCCTAGATTACGAGATGCATGTACAAGAATCCTGATACTTCAGCAATTGTTTTATTTGCAAATTGCAGATACATAAAATAAAAAGGAAGACAAGGAAGTATGTAAATGATTAAATAAACCAGAGTGTGATGAACATTCACTAAAAACTCTAAATGTCTTCTCTGTGGATAATATTCCATATGTAAATGATTTTTAATCAAGTTTAGAGGGTAAAGAAACGTCTTTCACGTCTCCTATTATTTATTTGTAATCTATAAAAGACAAGTTTTTGATAACTTGTCAATTTACAATGTTCAGCATTAGTAAATGTCTAGTTTAGGTCAATGTATTTGATGTATTGGCTAGTTACTCAAGTGTCGTATCTTCGAAACATTACAAAACTGAAAACTAAATATTTGAACGTGTATTTTTGAGAGCACGTTTAACATTATCGACTTAATAAATAACTAAAGATGAATTCAAAACTGAAAATTATCAGGCGTTTTCGAAAAAAATCAAATAAAACAGTGGAAGCATACACTGGTAATCTGCAATGGGCAGAGGGGTTCAACCCTCCGCATACCAAGCTCAACGCCGGATACCAAGCGGGTGCACGTGTTCCCCACACGAATATTGTAGCATGGAAATAGGGAATAACTTATAAAAAAACATTGTGATTATTTTTGACAAGTTAATATGTACTTATAGACAAATTTAACAGAATTAAGATACTTTATTAATACGTTTGTCTTGTAGTACACCAAGACACTTAATCAAAATACTTCTTTAAGATCATTTCTGTTTTAGGCAACTGATGCTTCCTTTTATTGTTTTAGTGTCAGAATGTTACTATGCGTAAATGAGGAACACTTACTTCATCAACACTTTCTGTCCCTGTCCCTGTTTCTCGCGCATGGCGCATATCTTCCAACTTAGGTTGAAGAACAACATGCAAGAAGCGCATAGCCCACAGCTTCCTCTCCAACCATTTCATTGCAGTGGATGTGTTTTCAATCATTGCTTTGGGTTTTTTAATTTCACTTCAACAATGTTAGCCCCAGGTCCAATATAAATTTTCTTCTTTGCATTTTATCTGTCCTACATATCCTCGACATTGTCCTTTGGAATGCAAATACTCACGAACTAGGTACAATCACTCGTTATTTCAGATATACTGACTAGACAGATTGGCTAATTGGTTATATTTGGATTGAGATGGTGGAATTAAGTTGTGGTTGCTCTGAAAATAAAGTGTTGGGTGCTGTTGGTGTGTGGAAGGTGTGGAAGTTTTGGGATGATAAGCGATTTGGGATGTTATTGTTGGGTATGGTTGTGACCTTCATTCTTTGTAAATTATTGGGGTTATACATTGTTTTGTAAAAGGTAGCATTCTACTGAGCGTTGGTCTTCGCGATGAGCCCCATTACAATTTTTACATGTTAGTGGGAGGTTCTTTGTGAAAAAGTTACAAAATAATGATGCTGTATGATGTAATTACTAAATAATGATGCTAACACTGAAGTGGTCCTTTGAATTTTCTTTTTTCGGGCTTAACTCAAATGTTGCGTTTTGGATAACTGTATTAATGCAACAGGAGACGGTCGAATTATGCGGTGATGTTTGCAATTGAGATATTATTTTTATGATGTCTGTTAAGACTAATGTGCGCTTTTCTTCAAGATTTTGGAATATTTCCTCTGGGGGGTTATTCCTTTAGCATTAGATGTTGGCAATATACGAATATGGGTGGAATTCTAACATATTCGGTTACTTTACAAGTATGATGAATCAGTATCTATTATTTTCTTGTTCGGTGAGATTTTCAAGCGGGGCGAATTTACTGGAATGAAAGTTGATTTTTTAATTAACTTCATAAATTTTTGAGACGGTAGATCCATGAAGCTGGTATCGTTTTGCTGGTATCTTTATTTTACTACTATTCATGTTATCAGGACAAGAGTAACTGGTGAGTACGTTTAAAGGCGTATTCAGGGCTGCGCCTTTGGGGCAAGTGAACTGACCTCATTCTCATCAGAGGCCTGTTCTTGAAGCGGGATTTCTGTAACCGGCTGGTGGTTTACGTACAGCATAAGCGGGTTGAGTGTGAGGAGTTGATGCGGCTGGTTCCTTTGATCTCCTCAAATGTTAACCGTTAATCCGTTAATAACCAACCAGTTAATCCGAAGCTCCGTCGTTCGACGTGGCCATGGCGCCCGATGTAGTATACAATAGCGCCGTGGGGGTCTGCTATGGATTGGACGAAGCCAAAGCCACATCGATTGAGCTCACAGCTAATTATTAAAAATAATTGCAACTGTTAGTTTGTGACACTTGATAACTTGCATTTCACTACAATAGCACACTGTAAAGCGATCCGCTACAGACTGAGGTTGACTACAAAATGCGGAAAGGTGCCCGAGGTTCCCTCGCCAACTGTTCAGAGCGAACTGAATGTATACCTGAATGATGGGATAGATACACAACATATAATTCCATTCGATAAATCTTTTTTCTAATTGCAGCGAATTACTTCTTCTAACATGTTGGGTTGTCAGAGTCCATGTTTTGTGAGAATTCAAAACTACGAAAAAGGTCGTCTCGCAGTTGTGCGATTCACCTAAAATTTTGCGCAGACTTTTTTTAAATTTTTTTTGGGGGGGGGGGGCAAAATAGGGATGAGAGCTAATAGTTCGGAGAGTTGAAAGATGAGGGCCACTCAAGGCATCATCAAGATAAAACAATGTTCGTATCTCATTCCTAATGCATAACAAAGTGGCGCAGGTTTTGTAAGATCAAAATGAATAAATATTCTTACATTTCTGAAGAGTATTGAAAGCGATACTTAATAATGAAGGTTGCTTTGTTCGGCGAGTGACGATGGCATGGCTTGGTAATTTTGCTCCATGAAAATTTAGAACACAAATGTTTAGTAACATTAGTAAGTATTTCTGAAACGAAGATTGATAAGACAATTATTTATTAAAAATAAATCAACAGTTTGAAGCTCATTTGATACTACGCATCAATAATGTTTTGGTGTAGTCAGTTCCCATTGAAGAGCGATATTGGAATTCCTTAATTTAAATAAATCCAATTCATGAAAAAGAAGTTTGTTTTCCACTCTGGTAACACTGTATGCCCGCTAGGTATTATTTATCGTAATAGTTCTTATTTAGTACTATAATATTTATCTTACCTGGATAACAAGCAGCCCATAATGAACTAATAAAACTTACTAGTTATTTACATAATTAGTGGCAAAGAAAATGAATCTTTGACGTACGGCTGAAATTGTGACGGACGAGGCGACGATAGAAGCCGAGTCCGGAATTTTTGAAATGGGTTCGTCAGAGACAATTATGTTCGAGCTGCATGCATTAAGTTGTAGCACGCATTCGTGGTAACTTACGTTATAATCTTGGGATCATTCTCAATCTACGAAGCAGCAGCCATTCCAAGCCGAAACACGTTGATTCATGTCGTCCCTGTGAATAGCTTACTTTACAGAACGCAATTGTTTTATATGACCATGACTATGCATTCTGCAAATTCTACTTTGCCGGACACTTATCACAAGTAACAGTTTCCAATCCATAAACAGTGAACAGCAAATACAATTTCCGCGCAGCAAACAGTAAGTACTAATTTCCATGTACGCAGGACTGATGAAAAAATATTTTAAATCAATTCTCTCTTTCAGTATTTTTGTCTGTGATTTTTCTTCCTAATAACATACTTGTATAAAAACAACGAGATTCATTTTCGCACCACTTCAAATATCTTTCAACAGAAGTTATGAGATATAAACATTAAGGAGATTTGGAAATATGTTTTATAATTTAAAAAGAAAACTGGAATAACGTACAATCACACTCACCGCACTTAACACAAACCACCATTACCAGAGCTTTCCAAGCAAACAAATTTTGGAAACAAGAAGTCTTATTCGTTCCATTGTCTTAGTGTGAAACAATTACATTGTTACATTTTTAATTTCTTCGAAATAATATTTAATAAACAATTTCCGACTTAAGGGAATGCAACGGAAAGTAGTAGCTCGTAACGTGGGACTATTTCGTCCTTTGTTCACGTTATTGATGTATCACACAGTATAAAACGTAGCGTGAATCAAATCATGAACGTAATAAACGGCAGCAAGAGGGGGCGAAAACATTCAAAAATGTCTCTTCCCCATCAAGTATAGAAATAGGTATTCTAATAAAATTTTCTCTAAAAATGTATTTTGAGGAGTGTTAATGAAGTGTATCATAAATGGCAGTAATCGATTGTAACAAAGTACTAAAAAAACATCCACTCAGGAGTGATCCTCGTATAATGTTCGTTATTTGGAGCAAAATTATTTTCAGATTTTGCGAAAAAGAATCTAGAAAAATAATCTAGATGCGGAAACAAATTAAATAAATTAGTGGTGAATTAGAAAATTGAAATAATATATTTTAGCGACTTCAACCATTATAGAGAATATATTGAATCCTACTAATAAAAAAAGGTTGTGTAATGTTTTTTAAAATTTTTACACCTGATTTTTCATGAAAATATCAAAATCTTCTTTCACTATTTTAGATATAAAACTATTCACAACAGTTCATATATATCAACTGTAAACCAAAGAGAGTGCGAAAATTGCCAGGCAACAGGTTAGATGATTAACTAGAGTACCACTAAATTACATTTCATGTATGTAGTCATCACTGAGCACAGTTGTTTCTAACGACACACGATTCTTGGCTAGGGAAAGCGCTCTTAAGCTACCAGTAAACTCGCGCGTCGCAAAACACCGAAAAACGTGTGTGCCGCTTGCAATAAATTGTCTAAGCATACTCATTTGCACATAGAGTAATGCGTAGGTATTGGAAATCGCGTCGATATGAGCGTGTCGCCCGTCGAACGCCGCCATCTTGGTTTTCCAAGACCGGTTTCCGCCATCCAGCGCAGCGCCCAGCTCAGCTCAGCTCAGCGGCTGCGCGGTGCAGCGGCGGACGCGCCCTCGCCCTCGCCCGGCCGCGACGTCTGCGCGCAGCTTGAGCCCTCGCTCCGCCTGCGTCCCCACCCGCGCTCGAGCCCGCCCCCGCTGCCGTCCCCGCACCCGCCCCCGCGTCGCAGCTTGCCGCCAGTATAATGTAGTGTGTATATTGATTCTTGCGGCTGCAAATGCAAACCGCAGCGGGTCTCCCTGGAGTTTTAACTGTTACCGGAAGCAGCCCCGCAGTCGCCGATAATTCTAGCAGCCGTGACATTTACGGCCCGCCGGCCGAGCTCGCTGGCTGGCTGGCTGGCGCAGGGCGGCGCGCGCGCGCGGGGCGGGCGGCGCGCCGACTACGGCTGCCGGCGCGCGGAGCGGGGCGCGGCGAGAGCGGGGCGGAGCGGAGCAGCGAGGAGCGGTGCGGAGCGGAGCGGCGTGGCAGGCGCGGCGTCCGCCGGCATCCTGCGCGCCGCTGCGCACGGCCTATTCCTGGCGCGTCGACAGGAATTCATAAATCAAGGGGCTTATTTGGATTGCGTAGTGAGAGCGCCCTCCGCGCCGCCCGGGGAGTGACCAGCCGCCCGGCCCGGTGCGCGCAGCCCGCGGCGCGAATGCGCCTGCGACAAGCGCCGCCTCGCCGCCACGCCCCCACGCCCTACTAAATGCGCCCCCCGTTCTCGATTGGTTCACTCTCCACTGCGACGGCCATTAGTCCCGTTAGTGTAGTGAGTGTTTTTCGCGGGGGTGGCGGTGTTCCTTCCCGCTGGATAATGAGATCCGGCGCCGACATACACTTCGGCTAGTGGAGGATTTCCTCCAATATCTCCCCGCGGGGCGGCAACGTCCCAGTCGGTACAAGTTCCAAGCATCCGACTGGTTTCTCGTCATGTGTAGTAGTGTTGTGTAAGTGTAAGTGTGCGTGTATAAGTAAGGGGCGAGGATTGGAGAAAGAAGGGTATGGGAAGATCCCACGCGGTCTCGTGTTAAGGCGGCTCCACACATGCGTCATTCGGCGAATCGCGAGCAACCGCTCCCCGAATCCCGAGTAGTGCGGACGGGTCGATTGCGATTCGCCGAGCGCCGAATATTCAGTATTCGCCCTACCCACCGCGTGTCGGTCTTTAGGACACATCAAAGGAAGCGAACGAATTCGCCGAAAACATCAGCTGTTCGGGATTGGGCGAGCAGTAGCTCGCAGCTCGGCGAATGCCGAATGTGTGGAGCCGCCTTTAGGGTACTGCTCCGACATTCGCCAGGTGTTGATCAGAGGAATCACGGAAAGCAAGCGACCCAAGCTGCCGGCCGTTAGAATTCTCCTCCAGGCAGAGGCTGAATCAGCTATGTAGCTTGTACCGAAAATCTGCCACCGTCAGGACTCGATCCCTGGGACATGTTAGTCAGAGACGCTGCAGAGTCAGTGGCAATGCTAGCTCTGAACGAGGCTCTGCCGGTGGAATGGCGCCGTGTTGCCCTTGCCCGGAACGGCCGAATTGCACTTCGGCCGCTGAGAAGCTCTGCCTGACAAAAGCTCTGTATTAATTATTGCAATACACCTCAATGCGGGAAAATGAGAAATTCCGTCATCTCGTCAAGTACATACGATACATATAAAATTTGATGCAAGTGCCATGTTGTTGAATTACAATTACAAGGATGTTTTTCTGGCTGCGATCTAACAAAGCTAGTAAATCTCTAATTGCCAATTTCAAGGAAACAAAGTCACAGACATCAGCAACACACATATCGATCATTCTACGAATACATACTCAAACATCAATGCTCACGGCGGGATTCGAACACAATTGTCAACTTTATTGGCCCCGGCTACCCTGACTGGCAAATGATCTTAAGAAAGGTAAGAAGCTCTCTGTGGTTGCGAAGTCATTGATTATTTGTGCAAAACGAAAGCAACATAATGTGTTCAGCTTGGTAGTAGGTTTTGAGAATTATCTAAGATATATATTCCGCTTTCTTGTTTTGGTTGATTGCTCCACTCGTGTCATTTTTCACATTAGTGAATGTTCATTTTGAGTTCGTGATTTGGACTTCAGTAGACAATTCTGTATCTTTGGGTTGTACGATATGTTTGAGTTAAGCTTTTGCACGGACATAGCCCATTGATAATTTTACTAAACATATTGGAAATGTCATGTGAGGAACGTTCCCTAAATCCCCTTCTTCGACAAAAAGAAATTGAACTTTTAAAAGGACTTAGTGAATTTTCGTGTGTGCTCTGTCATTGCTTTATCAAAATTCATGTTACTGCAAAATAAGATTTCATGAAAACACTAAACCTAGTTATTTGCTTAGATCTTTATATATTGAGTTGCTATAGGCAAATATGGCGACATGTATAAAGATCGAAGAATATAAAAATCCACGTGTTTCTATTGTGCAATACAAATTATATTTTGTACCGAACGTAGTGAATATTGCTCCAGATATACACGTCATGTTAATTTTTAACGTTACATACGTTTGACATACAACGTTACATACGTTAGTCTTCAACACTGCTCAATGAGCATTAGAAAGAAAATATACCCAAAAAATTCCATTTATCACTGAGATACATTGCTTTGTGAGTCATATTCACTTCTGAGCGTACGCGAGGGAAGTGGGGTACGACTTCATGCCCTCCCCTTTCTTGGTCACGTGACTACGTTGTGTGGGTCACCATTGCCTTCAACCACTGAATTGTGAGGTAATCGTCAGGGTGAATGACAATGATGTTGATGATTGATGAATGGTTATTGATGAGAAAAGATTAAGAACGGATAAGTAATTGTTTGCAAAACGAGCATACCATAAGCGCTGCTTTTCTGTTGCATAACTGTGTCTAAACAATTAGAGACTATGCAGATAAACAAAAAGAAAAATAATGTTTATTTTTAAAAAACAGTGATATATATATATAATATAAAATTTTATTCAAGGCATTTTTTTTCAGAAACGATTTTAGAAATAAATTAACTCTTATTTATTTATTTATTTATTTATTTATTTATTTATTTATTTATTTATTTATTTATTTATTTATTTATTTATTTATTTATTATTAATTTGCACGCAAGTGGCGCGACAGCATGCTCTTGATTATTTTTCCTTCCCCGTTGTAAGTTATCGAGTGATATTGAGTTACGGCTTCCTGTACCTTCTTTATTCTTTGTGTTTTAATCGCTTGGCGTTTATTCATTTCGCGGCGGTGGTTCACAGCACGTTGTTTCGTAAGTCAAACACGTGTACTGAAGGGGTAAAGTTTGTGGCATGACAATAAGCATCAAAGGCAATCACCTGCGTACCGTTAGGTTCTAAGACTAATATGACTAAGACTAATATGTAATTTATAGTATCATTGTGTCCACATTAGTTTTTTAAAGACAAGCAATATTTACAATTAAAACCAATACATGAGTGCTACGTTTTGTTTATTGTATATTGTTTATTCTCGACGTACAATATGCTCATCTTCAGAAAGATTTATGAAGTACAGTATTACAGTTATGAACATGCCGTTATGCGTTAATTACATCAATTGGTTGAATTAAAATTTTTTATGTGTATACAAGAGTTAAAGCACTTACATATTGGTTTTTATTATAAATATGGACTGTAATATACAAAAAATAAGTTGGACAATTATGCGATAATTTACACAGACGGGCATCAACAGTATTGAATAATATTCTTTTTCCTCAGAAATGCATCAATTTTAATATTAGCAAATTATGCAAAAAAATAATTTAAAAAGTACTTAAAATGCTACATAAAAATCTGTAATATTCAATGAAAAATATTCTTAAAAACATGATGCATGAATAACAAAAAATCTAAAAAATGCACCGGCTCAGGGCATCAACTGATATCATCGCTGTGCCTCTGGCCGGGAGGTCCTGGGGTTCGAGTTTCGACGGTGGCATGATTTTCGACACTAGCTTGTCAGCTATATCGAGTTCAGCCACTGTCTGGAGCAGAATTCTAGCGGCCGGTTGCTTTAATCGGTGGTTGTCCGTGGTTTTTCCGATTTACACCATGCGAATTGCGGAGCAGTACCATAACAAAGGGGCCACGGACCGCGCGCGATCTTTCCTTCCACGTCCCTATCCTTACTCAACCATTAATCTCTCATGCCCTACACTACCACACATGTTCGTAGCACACATATCGGGAGCATAGAGCATGTCCGGGCTGCGACGGTCTCTGGGGGGAGACACCAGGTAGGGAAATTTCCCCGCAAGCCGATGCTGCCCGCAACTGCCAAGTCAGTGCTGTATATCGCTCTCTAGCGGAGGAAGATCACCGCCACCACCTGCGATAAAAACATGTACTACCCTTACGGGACTCTTGACCTTAGAATTTGGCGCGCCCGGTGCAGTCAAAATACACAAGTATGCATTTTTAAAATGAGTTTGGGATGAAAGATATATTTACTCAGTTTGAGAGCCTTATGAATCTTTATAAAATCGTGCATTTGCGTGAAAATCTTGACTATAATAATTATTAAAAAACGATTGATCATTGAACAAATTATTTGTAGATTATCTATCATTGATGGGAACAATTCAATAGAAAGGTAATGACTTTTATTTTGTAGTTTGAAAAAGTAATTTGCAAGAGACTTCTAATAAATGGAATGGGTTTCTATCTTAAAGTTTTTTTATTATTTTTATATCAGAGTCTGGAAACCTTTTTCTGAAAATGGGATTCTCCAGAATAAGGTCTTCCTTCTACAAGCCTTCCTTCTAGTACAACGTCATGTCTGAATCATCGTGCATACATTCGTCCAACCCAAAATTTCTCTTGTGGAGTCGAAGAAACAGCTCGTTGGTCTCTGAAGGTACTATGGGACTGCAGTAAGTAGGAGTCATATTTCCTGCAACCGTAGACTATTTTCGGATTATTTGTCGTCGTTTGCTCTTTGGACTTTAATGAACGAAAATTCACTTTCCATCCGAAGATGTGGGTTGAATCAGAAATCGCTTGCCTTTACTCAGAGACTACTAAGTCTGTTTCGAAAAACCTTTGATCTTTTAATATTTATTTCTTGAAATCAACGTTGTGATATATTGAAAATAAGTGTTTTTGGAACTACCATATTATGTTACGCTGGTACCCGTGTGGAAAACTGGCCCTCTCCATCTTCACAGCAATATTATACTTTTTCCGAAAATAAACTAAAAGGTGAGTTGTGGAATTGTATATTAACATCAATTTAAGAGATACAGAAGATCCTAAGATTGACTAGAAATTGATGGTAAAGTTATTTTCACTTTAATTTTGCTCACATTTATGTATTTGATACATAAACACCAATTTGATATATTTGAATATTTATGAGCATGTTTCTCATAAAAATATGCGATTAGTTTCAGAAATAAATTCAGAAGGCATATTTCATTTTTTTCTAAAATCAAACAACAAAATTCAGTCTTGTATAATGTGTGATATCCAAATTACATTTAGAATTTTATTTCAGACACATTAGTATTTACAATAATATTTTTAGAACATTTAGTTTAATAACCCTAAACAGACAAAAATAGCACATTTTACACCACAACACTTTACATCAAGATGTTCTGGTTACATATTGTGAAAAACATTATGTAGTCTGTTATGATGTAAAATCTGTTACTTTTGTCTATTAATAAATTTTGTTCGATTCAACTACATGTTACCCATTAACGCAAAAATTAATTTTTTCCGCATACCGACCTTCCAGTATCGTCGCTAGCAACATGTTTTTGCAACTTAGAGTGCTAATCCATTATGTTGCAAAATAATATTACTAGAGCGTTCCAGAGCACCAACAGCTGGTTCTATGAGCGTTCTTTCTAGAAAAAGAAGTGACCGGTTAGACCATTGCTCCATGTGGGAGCTTCGTGGCGGACCAACCTACCATTGAGTTTATATTTAGATTTATTTAGTCAAAAAGCAGTAAAAACTTTTAAATAAATAAATAAATAAATAAATAAATAAATAAATAAATAAATAAATAAATAAATAAATAAAAGAGTAAACTTATTTCTCAAATCGTTTCCGAAAAAATAAAATGCCTTGAATCAAATTTTGTATTATATACATTACTGTTTTTTAAAAATAAACATTATTTTTCTTTTTGTTTATCTGCATAGTCTCTAATGGTTTAGACAGTTATGCAGTAGAAAATATTTTACTTTTAACTTAAATTTGTGTACCGACTTCAATTGTTTAATGTCATCTGGCAATGCGTTATACAGTAACGTACATATATTGTATGTGGATTTCTGGTGGTGAGCTGTCGATACTGACACCTCATGAATGTGATGACGATGAATGTGATGATTAATGTGTTGATAACTATTTTAGATGAAGATTCGATTGGACGTAATTAATGAACACACCCTGGCTAAGAGAGTACAATGCTCTAGCGATCTCGGGTAAATCGACATCTAGCATTCAGGAACGCCAAAATTTGTTTATACATTACAATTAGAATGTCTCGTTCTATTGAAGGAAGAAATTCGAAAATTGGTGCAAAAAGAGCAAATATGAGTAGCAAAAATGGCAAATTACCCATTTGGAGATCACGGTACTTAATGGGTTAAGAATAATATTTCTTATTGGTTAATATATCTGTGCCTAATACACAAATTCTGCAGTAAAAAATTATTTTATGATAGCCAACCACCTTAATTAAATAATGGCTTCTCGGTAGAGAATTATAGTGTTGACCAGCAATATTTATGATTTGATTTGATATATTTAGTCAAAAACAGTAGAAACTGTATGTGACGTATGGGGGAATAATCAACTGCGCACATTTCCTTGAGTACCAGAACCCCTTCCCAACATTTCAACTATAAATAGTTGAAAGATGGGTATAAGTTTCAAAAAAATTTAAAAGATCTTGTGAATTGTACATTTGTAGAAACTAGACATGTTCGTTCCCGAGTTATAGAAATTTATTTGCATAGGCAAACGAACTCCCGATTTGATTCCTCTGTATTGCCAACAAAATAGCAATTTACCCTCAGCTTTACTCCTACCACTACCACCATTACAAGCGAAAGGAGAGTTGAACAAAATGTGCGCATAGTGAAGTTGCATTTACGTCCAGAAGCAAAACAAGGGGCCATCTCAGCCTTTACTCAATGGATTTGAGAAACTGGACTAAAACCTGAACGAGATAGGGGTCATTGACCCGGAAGCTGAAGTACATTACTTGTTACAAGCACATTAATCTTTTTTTAAAATTATACAATGCAAATGAATACATAAACTCTTTCATTTTAACTTTCAGTTACTTTCAGTTTATTTTAGCTTTCAGTTATTTTCAATATTTGGCGCATTTTGGAACTCTGTTGGACGTAATTTAATTCGTCGAATAGCTCTATTAAATACCCAATTGTTACGAGCGTATTATCCCCTGAGAGAAACTAAATTACCAGATCCAAACTAGCAACGCTGCTAAATCGAAATCCTGAAGATAAATTGTAAAATGGAAAAATAACCTCTCTGTAATTAGAGTTTTTTATAGAATTTGTTTTTCACACATTTCCACTTATTTGTGGTTTGATATGTTTTCTGACAGGAACAGTGTAGTTTTAAAACGGGTTTAAATTTTATATTAATACCTTTTTAAACATTTTATATAATCGTGAACATTTAATACAGCTGGATATATTGGGGAGGGCGATATAAGAGATTTCCCCCCAAAACATTACGCCACTTGTCACCACTTGCACAAATCGTTTCAGCCACCACTACTAATAATGAAAAATGTAGAGACAAAATGTGTTTTTTGAATGTAGATATGTTATAAATATATTTCATAAAATTCAGTGTAATTACCTATGTCTTCTTTGTAAATTAAAGTATTATGATTATTGTTATTATATTATTGTTATTATTATTAATGTTATTTATTAATCAGCATTATTTATTATTATTATTATTATATTATTATTATTATATTGATTATTATTATTATTATTATGTGCAGTGCAGTGGCGTGAAGTGCAGTGACGTGAAACTGAGAGAAACAAGTGAGTAAGAAAGACATTACAGCTCGCTGTATCGCAGTACGGTGAAGTGAAGTTTGGTAAAGTGGAGTTCTATGAAAGATTACACAGTGAATGATTTTGTAAAGTTTGTAGATTTTGTATAGTTGTTAAGTTCTGTAATGTTAAGTTAGTGTATTCCGCCACCAAGTTCTCACACTTAATTGCCGAATTATTAATAAATCTAATCTAACCTACCCGAGATCGATGGCATTCACGCGCTTGGCTGTGTCCAAGAAGACCCTCGCGCTCCTTGCAGGGAGGTCCTGCAACATCCTCCTTACAGCCCCAATATCGTTCCATGCAACTCCCATATCTTCCGCCCCTAAAAAAATGTTTTGGAAGGTCAGAGATTAAGCTCCGGCGCGGACGTGCAAGCCACCGTGGAACAATGGAATCGTCAGCAACCCAGGAGGTTTTACAGGGAATCCATCTACACCCTTCCTACGCGCCGAGAGAAGTGTATTAATGAAATGATTATTACTTATAAATGTACTGTTCCAAATGAAATGTAATTCGCATATTGACATTAAATTTTCTTTCCAAATCACTGTAGTTTCCTTGTCATTTCGGCAAGCCCAGGACGAGCACCATTTTCGGCTCATCCAATAGGCAGGGACGCCAACAGGAAGGTCTCGGAAATAGAAGTATCCTCCACTGGCTCGCTGTCTCAAGGTCTCACGGCCTCAACACTTCAGCACTAAATAAGTCACAAAACAACTACAACAAAAACGAACAATAGATCAGACGAAATAGTTGAATCAATGCACTAATGTATTACGTTCAACACTAAGAAAATCACATGCGCATCAGCACTGCGAGCACGAAGGAGAAAAGAAAGAGAAACAATTTACTCGGGTCCCATATCCAATCTAGTGTATTAATAACTCTCACATACAATTTTACGCAGTGATTGGGGTGAAGTCTTTCGAATTACGTACATTCACATTTTCAGTTGTACATATAATACAAACATATAGTTTGTCCAAAGTGCTCTGATTTAAATTTCTTGGTCCCTGGTAAGTTAAAAGAGGGGACACTGGAAATATCAATTTTTGAATTTTTTGAAATTGAAGCATCCGCTTCGATAGTGGTGCCCCCTATCGTACATCAGAAGACGACAACAATTTCAAATCGGAGAGAACAAGAAAGGTAAAAACACGATTTTCCTCTAATATAATTTTTCCATTGCGCTTACAACTATAGAAAACAATCAGAGGCGTTTCTCGCCATTGACTGTAACTGCAAAATAGCTACATTTCGGCCTGCCCTGTGCCGCAAGAGGGATTTGGGAATCTTTGTCGCGCAATTCCCTGCTGTGGTGTCGGGTCACACCATTCAAATATATGCCCCAACACACTGTGCCTCCTTCCGCTCGCAGCCATTGATTTGTAATATCCTATACATTAGTATTGTAAGCCAGATGTAGCAATGCAATGTAAACCACCAGACCGAGAGTACATGCGTGGAGCCTTCTTTCGCATTTCATTTTCAGCTAATGAAAGAAAACTGTGAGTCGATTACGATTCACAAGTGTAATAGCGGATTGGAATTGCAAATTACATGAATGACGAAAATCCACACTTAAGAATTACATTCTCTGTTAAAAAACAAAGGACGAGTCAAAAATTGGGGAAAATATTACGAACAAAATACTCTTTACTGCGTCGCGAAAAAACACTTTTGCCAATATGCCTACGACAATACGTCCACCAATAATACGACCACTGCTCACCAGCGCACTTAGTGACGCAGGGGTGGATCCAGACACGAATTTTGGGAGGGGAAACTCAAAATGTTTTCGTCGAATATGACAAATTACAGAGTTTGTAAAACGTCGCAGGCTACACTCAACTCATGGTCCGATAAGAGTTTATTCGTTTTAATGATAATCTGAAAATATTTTTGTTTGAAAGTTTCGTGACAAGTTAATATTAATAGTTACTGACAATTTTTTGAGGGAGGGGGGAATTTCCCTCATTTCCCCACCCCCTTGAATCCGCGCCTGAGCAATAATCTGACCAAGAAATTCGGCGACAAATATCAATTTCTATACATATTACAATCCTTTTGAAGCTCTTTTGTTTCGAATGAACGTATTATTTACATTATTATTGTTATGGTTATCGTAATATGTGTTCTTTTTCTTTTCTACAAAGTATGCCCAAATGACAAGGAAACTACAGTGATATGGAAAGAAACTTTAATGCCAATATGCGAATTACATTTCATTTAGAACAGTACATTTATAAATAATAATCAATTGCATTAATACACTTCTCTCGGCGAGTAGGATGTGTGTAGATGGCTTCACTGTAAAAACTCCTGGATTGCTGACGAATCCACTGTTCCACGGTGGCTTGCTCTCTGACCTTCCAAAACGATTTTTAAGGGGCGGAAGATATGGGAGTCGCATGTGTAACGTATTAGCGAACCAACTTAGGGCAGCTATTTTGGGACGCGTGGTAAGGGATTAGTAACAGAAAACCGCCTGGCCACAGGAGGGAGAGAAGGGGTTTCCTTAAAGCAAGCACGCGGAAAAGGGAGGCACGAAGTTTTGGAGTCCTCCGGTCTTAAGGAACGGAGACCCAACCCTCACGGCCAGCAATAGGGCCCTGCGGGGGCGGCGTGACGAAGTAGGTCACGTGAGCCTCGAGTATATAAGGGAGTGCACCGAGCCAGTGGGTTTGTTCTGGAGACAGTGGGAGAACCTCGTGCGAATGCACAAATTTGGCGCCTCGACGGTGCAGCGGCGAGCAAGGCTCGCGAGGCAAGTCACGTGTTGATGAGCCTGTGGAGGACTTTGTGTCCTTGGGTGACGGCGGTCACATGGGAGCTATGCTGTGTCCGTGCTCCGAGGTGAGGAGTGGTTGAGTGCCACGACTCGCGGCCGATTCTCAATCGGGTAAGATCGCTCCTGCGATCGAGGTAAACCAGCCGTTGGTACGCCGGTACGGACTTTGTGTCCCCGTGATCAGGGGATAGCTGGTCTATCAGAGCTAGGGTGTAAAGTGTAAATTCATTGTAAATATTTGTTGTGTTTTCTTTGTAAATAAATATTTATTACATGAAAGGTCTGTGTCTGTGTTCGCTGTGACTATCCATGACGTCACACATGGGACGATATTGGGGCTGTAAGGAGGATGTTGCAGGTCCTCCCAGCAAAACGTCACAAGGAGCGCGAGAGTCTTCTTGGACACAGCCCAGCTGTGTGTGGATCGTCCCTGTGCGCATCGTCCCTGTGCTTCTCGCTCGTTCAACAGCAATTTCACGTGGGCGATCCGACGATTTTGCCGTATCATCTCATCCACAACCGCAATCGTACTGCTGGCCACAACATGCGGGCGTGGCAAGTCTTTGCACGCGTCCCGCCGCATAACGCTGACACCACCGGAAGATGGTACACCTTGAGAGACACATCTCTACACAAAGCTCGTGTATCCTACGATAAATTTGGGACGCACCCTTCTGCGCGAAGAAATTTGATCACTGCTCTCTGTGCTGCTCTGGAGGCACCCATCATGCAACGAACTACGAAAACAACGCGACTGAACTGACACAATCGCTGCGACGGCCTTTCCTCCGCCTGGGCAACAGAGAAAAAACACCGTGCCATCTATCGGCAACCATATTCATTTACGCGGAGTTGATACAATGCCGCTACGGCTATGGGCTCCATCATATTTGGACAAACCCTATATTTATATATTAAATTTTATATTTTTGGAGTATAAATGTAAATTTACAATACTACGTACAAATATACAAGCAATACAAAAAATTATTTTATAATTTAATAGCATTTAATTGGAGAATAAGACTCCATTATAAAACACTTCCTACTTTTGATCGCAAGCGAATAAAAAAACGCTTCTTCTGAATTTCATTATTTTTGCAAATAAGTACACACCTTGTCAACCATATACAAAAGTTTATAACGACCAAATGAAAATATTTTAATCACATCGTAAAACGTAAGTAAACGTAATTGTAAGTAAAATAAAAATCTTCCAAATTTATCCTCCGTTCTTGATATCAAAATGGTTATGACAGGTCGGGACAACAGGAGCGCTAGCTTTAAATATCTCCTTTTCTATCGTAGTGATTCGAATTCTCTATAGTATCTGAGGTACGAATCTCGCGCATCGCAGTTACCTTAAAAATGAAATTAAACAAATTCCTTATGTTTGATGCAATAATGCTGAATACAGTGAAAAGAGCTCGTCGATCGGGGTAGCCGAGATCGCTCAGGCAGTGTGCCGTGGCGTTCGCTATGAACCATAGCGAACCAGGTGCATGTCAAGACAGACCTACTGGTAGTCAAAGTCGCCCTGAACGCTTGACGATTTACATATGAAATACGATTACGGGGTCTTAGATAACTAAATTTAACTAGTGGTGCAACAAAACGGTACAGTCTCGTACTAGTTAGTTTTCTAATTTCTTTGGTCTAGCCTAGCTTTCTCTTTTGCTCCATACTTTTGCCAGCTGCTATCTATTCCCGACAAAGTGCATATTTT
Source organism: Gryllus bimaculatus (assembly GCA_017312745.1). Taxonomy (NCBI): domain Eukaryota; kingdom Metazoa; phylum Arthropoda; class Insecta; order Orthoptera; family Gryllidae; genus Gryllus; species Gryllus bimaculatus. The sequence continues at coordinate 1,858,803 of BOPP01000081.1, forward strand.
CTCAAATTTTCAGTTTACTAATAGTGGAACCGTAATATTACTTTAAGAATATTAAAGAAGAGCAAAACCTCGTCCTAAATGGCAATTTACATTGAAAAATTTGGAGCCGATTTTAAGAAAGTGTTGCTGAAAATGAGAAATTCCAAGCTGTTTTTCACAGAACATTTTTGCATTTGCAACTTGATCGGATCTCATTTGAAGCACTTCCACTCACAAATGTAATAGTATTCAAATACAAATCACTCGAAATGTGCGTATTAACGGTGTGAGACATATTTTCAAAAAAAGTTCATTTGTGTAACTTTTGGAGGAAAAACACCAAAATGAATCTAAGGTCATCCCTAAGAGTGCAATTAGCAATATATGCGCGAAAAAATTGAAGAAAACTTACCCCCAAATTTTGAAGAAAGTTTTTCAAAATCGAAGCGCCTCGCCATTTTCGAAGCGCCTATCCATTTTCGAAAAAAATCGTACGTATAGTTCAGGCGTTAGTGGTGTTCACAGACGGACAGATAGACGGAAAGACAGACAGATGAACAAAAAACACTTTTTTGGTATCAGGGGACCCCTAAAAGTGTATTTCCGTTGAAATCCAAATCGATTTTCCGCAGCATAACCATACTTTCTTTATACTACGAACATACTCCGTATATATGTACGTATGCGAGAAAGTAACAGGTGGAGCTACAGAATGGCACAGACTTTCCGATATTAGTTTTCTTTGGTCCCGGCTCTATTTCCTTTGGTCCCGGCTAGCTACTCGGACTTGCCACATACTCTTGCCAGCTGACATTTATCGCCGCCCAAAGTATTTTTTTTTAATTTTCTTAATTTTTCGGTTATTTGATAGTAGAGAGAAGATATTAATTTAAAAAATTTAAAAGAACAGAAAATCCTCGCCATAAATGGCAATTTTCTTTGAAGAATTTGCAGCCGTATTTAAGAAAATGACGTTTAAGTGCTACTGTTAATTCGAAATTTGAAGCTCTTTTTCACAGAAAATTTCGGAGTTTTCGAAAAACTTCTTCGGAAGTCATTTGAAACAATTTAACTCACAAATTAACTCACACTTTACAAATTGCTGGAAATGTGCATATAAACGGCATGGAAGATCATTAAAAAAACTACATTTGTCTAATTTTCGAAAAAAAAACACATAAAATATCCAATAATGAACTTTACGTTCGTCATATTAAAGAGTGTAATTAGTAATATCTGTTCGAAAAGTTTGAAAGAACAATTTGGGACCGTTTTTGAGAAATATCGTTTGAGCTGTCGAGCTAGTTTTCAGGGAAAACTGTTAAGTTTACGAGAAACTTTATAGGTCATTATTTAAAGCACATGTACTCATAAACACAATAACGTCAACAAATTGCCTCCAATGAAAAAAACTAATGATGTGAGAGACAAGTCAAAAATTACATTTTTGTAATTTTCGAAAAAAACAAAAAAATAAAGCAAACTGATGTCATCTGATATCTTGAGCGATATGTAATATATAAAGAATATACAAAGAAAACACTTGGAGACGTTTTCGAGAAAATAGAATTTCATTTTATAATATTTTTTTAAAAAAATTACATATTTCACGCAATATTACGCAAAAACTAATAAAATTTTCGAAAAACCGTACATGACCTAAATGAAAAAACTGACTATGAAGAACAAACTTTACTGAAGGAAACAATTCTATCTTAATTTTTGTACTTGTAGGAAGACGCCCGATAAATTTCAAAATTTTGGAAGTTTCAGGTTAACCCTGAATATCGGACCTATGCCATATTTTTAAGTATTTTACTTTATTTTTACAAAAAATTTAAAGAAAAAATTTGGAGCTGTGTTTCAGAAAATTTTGAAAATGGAGAAACGAAGAGAGGGAAAATAGCTCATGGGCTTTCAAATGCCATATAGTGTTTTAAAGTTTAGTAACATCAAAACGATTGTGATTTCTCTACAAATATGTTCAATGCAGCCTAATAGTGGATATAGTAATCAGATACTGCAGTGAGATACAATTGTGGGTCGTTAATAGTGATGGTGCGCAACGTAATTTTAGCCGATTGCAATGAAGTAGTTAAATTGTGCAAAGCTGATTTCTTAAAGTGGATATTTTAAACTTTAATATTATTAATAAAGGTATTTTGAATAAAAATTTACAGAGCAATTTGAAAAGTGTCCATTCCTATGGTTTTGGGATTGTACGTATTTGGCAGATTGAGCTTAATGTGGCTCTATTCTATTGATTCTCATAAGATATGTCCTGATAATCATTAAAACATTTTTGGCGAGGGCAGACGTGAGTCGCGCACCTTCTGGAAAAGATTCTGTTTGATAAGAGATAGCTTTTAATAAAATGTCGTATATATTACTATTTATATAATATATATATATTATATTATATATAAGTATATTAGATTGTTTAAATAAAAATGCCTATCTCTCATGCTATATATTATTTTTCAATTTAAACAGGGATTGGATATTAATATGCCAGTTTTCCTTATGTCTCGTTCAGCCTACTTGGTGTCTAATGATATACGCCGCTCTCTAAGTCGATTCGCATTAAGACGCCTCCACGTGCCGCTGCGCCGGGCGAGTTAGTTCGCCGCAAGGGGGTGCGAAGGGGGGCAGCGGAGGGACTTCAGGCGGGCGGCGGTGAGCAGAAGCTGTAGCGATCCGTGTCGAAGGGCGCGAGGGCGGCCGTTGCCTGATGTGTAAACGCTAAGTGGTGATTATCTTGATTTCGTACATTTGTCCGTCTGTTAATATAGTTCCTTGTGGCGGAGGGCGGGAGGCGGGCGCGGCCGGCCACGGGACTCGTCTCGGCCCCTCGCTCGGCGCGCAGTCGTTGCTCGAGTGGAGCCAGACAGCCTGCGTTCGGCGGCAATCCGGAGACAGACAGATCCACGCAGCTCCCGTTGGCGAGCCCAGCCTCTGCTGCATCCCCGATGCCATCAAAAAGCGTTGCAGCTGAAGATAGGGCGACTTAGACTTAGGCGATCGATCGACCAGTGTTTGTCAACTGATAATATCGTTATTCCCGTAAGTGTAGTTCATTTTTTCGGAGGTGCTCTTGGCGTTGGCTTGCGGGTTTTCCCCAACCAGGTATCTCCCACCAGCGCAACAATGCCGCAGCCAGACAAGTTGCAAACAAGTTGTCCCGACATGTTTGGTAGTGTCGTGAATGTAAGTGTTCGTGTGTATATGTTAAGGGTGAGGAAAGGACAAGAATGTGGAAGGAAAGATTGCGGATTGCCATTCGCCCGTTTGTTAGGGTACAGCTCCAGCATTCGCCTGGTATTGATTGGAGAAACCACGAAAAACTATCGATCACAACAGCCGGCCGCTAGAATTCACTTTAAGATAGCGGCAGCATGCGACTTAGTTATCTAGCTAGTGTCAATAGGGACTCGAACCCTAGGATGTCCCGGTCAGAGGCCCTGCAGCGACATCAATGGATGCCCTGAACCTCCCAAATCGGTGGGACCGCGACAAATTCTCACGTTCTGTGCAATGGCGGATTCACGCGTATAATGTGTCCTTTCTAGTACACGTGGTATATACAAAGTAATGTAAGCCTCAAAAATATATGCCGAAATCTTGACGAAAATTAACATTTCAGGGAATCCTTTCGCCGGAAAAGTCTTTCTTTCTCAACCGTCTGTCCGACCGTCTGTGTGCCTCTCTATCCGTCTGTTTTTGAGCGTACTTTACATCAAGTTACTTGGACATTTTCAAACTTTTCTCAGAAAAGCCTCACATTTTTTTCTTAAGGTTTTTGATAGAATAGAAAAGTGTGTACCTATAGAAACGTTTCAGGTCCGATTTTTATTAAAACCTCGAAAATTTCTAAAATGGCAAAAGTGTTAAAAAAATTCGACACCCTCCGACAACTACATTTTTAAAGATAGAGACATTACATCTATTCCTTAATATTAGATCTTTAAATTATTTCCTGTGAGTTCTTTTTAAAATATGTATTAGTCTGTCTGTTTATACTTGGCGCGACAGCCGGCGAACGGGAAAGGGCATCTCGTAAACCTAGGAGCTAGAGTTCAAATTCCAGACCGTGCAAATATCTTTTTTTTTTTTAACCTTTTGGAAGAACAGAGCACAACGCACTAAGAACATTGGCAGAGTACAATTTTCATTAAAATATTTGAATTTAAAAAAATTAAAGATGTTACCAATAATACGAGAGAGTATGAGTTGTAGTTTTGACTAGAGCCATGTCTCCGACAATGTTTGCGAACTAGTAGAAAGAATTGATTTTTTAAAATTTTTATAAATATTTTCAGATTTTACAAAGTTCAGTTTGCATTTGTATTGTTGGCTTAATTGATGACTGCCTTTTCTGGGCTGGTAAGAAATGATTAATAACTTAAATGATTACGAAACCTCACCCAGATAAACACCCTGGAATATATTCTGGACTTTGGGAAAGTATACACTATGTACTTAAATACTCTTGCAATGATAAAGGATGGACGTGAAAGTATGAAGCAGTCTGAATTCTATGCAGGCAAGTATGGCACATTGGACAATACGGATGCTGCTGTGTATACGTTGTATCCACATTTTTGGACGGTGAAGATACTGATGTATTTGAAATTGAGAGAGACAAAATTTCTAACTGTTTTGTCAAACCACCATTCCATTGGCAGACATACCTTGCGTCAGCTGTGTCATAAGCAGTGGCTTATGTCACGTTGTCACTACCCTGAGGAAGCCTGCGAAATGTCGGGCGAAACGTCGGCACCCCAGCCAACGACGCGGCGTCTCCCGGACAGCCGAGAATTCATCCCTTTCTTCTTTATACTTCTTGTAAGGATAGGAGACGACACACTAAACTAAGTAGCAAAAGTGAAACTTTTATGAAAAGTTTTTAATTTTCTAAAATTAAAGATAGAAGTAAATAAAGACGATCCATATTTCTGTCAAAAAGCGGGAGCTATAAAAGTGAAGACAGTAATCACTTGCGATTACTTAAATTATGCGATACATCGGTGCACACCGGACGATAAATGACTAATCTTGAGCCCTTCAGTGACTCTGGCAGCTGTCGGACTCAGAAATCACAACAACAACCTCAACAGCAACAACAACAAGACACATACAAGATAAAGAGCGCCATAGATAATCCCTAAAAAACTTAACGTAAACTCTGGAATGTTTTCGTTGCCTTTTCATGTTATCTCGTGTTTGCGTGTTGCGAGTTGTGCTGGTTAATCTCGTGCATGGGAACACACGGCGCAAACGGTGGCGATGGCGGCGGCGTGGGTTCGCTCGCTTCATCCATTATGAAGGCGGTGGTTATAGCGATGGAAGAGAAGGGGGCGCGTCCGCGGCGAAGGCGGGGGAGGTGGCTGTGTCCATGCGGAGTCGCGGAAGAAGGAGGTGGGGGCGACGTGGGTGGCGTTCGGGTGAGGGTGCACTGGCTCGCCCTGGCATCTGAGCCGGTGTAAGCGGGGGCGCCGGGCCTTTCCTGAGGCGCTTGTGGCGGGCGACGCTGCGGGGCCAATCTGTCGGCGGGCCACATAAGTTGTGAAGGGTGTGATCCCACGCCACATCATATCGAGTTATTTACGCGTAAGCTTCTCGTCCGCATGTTGTCTGAGCAGGCTGCGCAACATTGGTTGAAAGTTCACAGCATTTAAGGTAATTCGTTTTATGATTTAATCACACACACACGCACACCACACACACACACATATATTTAATATATATATATATATAAATTATATATATATAATATATATATATATATTATATCGTATAACACACAATGTGAATCAAAAGTAACCCGGTCACGTCCAAAATGGCTTTATAGTTGTGCGTCGTGTTTCCATGGAGGGGGCTTACACCCCCTGCTTATTTTGTGGTGGCACCTATGCACGATCACAGGCCTACTTTGATGTTTTAAACACCTTGCTTGCTTCCCCACTGTTGAAAAAGCAATTTCTGGATGATAATATAATTAATAAAAATCAATAATAATTAATAATAAGTATATAATAATAACTTACTATACTATTACTACTACTACTACACTACTACCTACTACTACTACTACTACTACTACTACTACTACTACTAATAATAATAATAATAATAATAATAATAATAGACTATTAATGGCAAGGCTCAGGCCATAGGGCCTTCTCTTCTGCCTTACCACTAATGATGATGGCGATTGCATCTTTCAACACGATCGAGCACCAGTTCATACTGCACGGCCTGTGCCGGGGGTTACACGACAATAGCATCCCTATAATGGACCAGCCTGCACAGAGTCCTGACTTGAATCCTATCGAACACCTTTGGGGTGTTTTGGAACGCTGACTTCGCGGCAAACCTCATCGACCTACATCGATACCTCTCCTCAGTGCAGCACTCCGTGAAAAATAGGCTGCCATTCCCCAAGAAACCTTCCAGCATCTGATTGGAAGTATACCTGCGAGAGTGGAAGCTGTTACCAAGGCCAACACTCAATTGAATTCCAGCATTACCGATGGAGGGCGCCACGAACAGGTAAGATATTTTCAGCCACGTGTCCGGATACTTTTGATCACTGTGTATGTATGTATGTATGTATATATACAGAGAGATAATTTGTTGGTTAGTTATTATTCATTCTTTCATTCACTTATAACACAGAGATAAAACCTCTACATGTCAAAGAAAAAAATCACTACATGTCAATTAGCAATTCTAAGGCACTTAGATCACTTAGGCTCTGATTACTGCTCCGCAAAACGAGAATGCCTTCAGGTTATGAACCTCGATAAGTTTTCTGAGCCTAGACGAAATAAAAACTACTGGAACTCAACGGCACATACTTTCTCACATTATTTCCCAATATTACAATTTTTGAATTTGAAAGAGTGGAACGAAACGGATACCTGCGCCATTCTTTAAGCATCCCTGTTCTAGCTTGTCAGCTAGGACGAAATCAGCCGCTGCCTGGAGGAGAATGCTAATGGCCGGCCGCTCTTATCGCTTGTTTTCCGTCGTTTCTCCTATCAACACCAGACGAATGCTGGAACAGTACCGTAAAAAACGGACCACGGAGCGCCCGCGATCTCTTCTTGCTTTTCCTCGTCCTATCCCTAACCCTTACTTACACACACTTATACGCACTCACACATGCCGGGAGACCAGAAGCTTCGAGCTTGTATCGGCTAACAAACCAGCCGCTTACTTTTGTTCCTTGTCCTATCCTCACTCCTTACTTATGCACTCTGACACTCACATGCACTACAGTTCCACACTGTCGGGAGACGAGTCGGGAGCTTAGAGGTTGTCCCGGCTGGGGTGGTGCTTTGCTGATTGGGGAAAACCCCAACTGACTTCGGCCGGCGCCAAATCTCGCCATCTCCCGCGGCAACCACTACACTGCCTGGACTAATGGCATCTGCAGTTGACGCGCCAGGAATAAATATAATCAATCAATCAAAAATCAAAATATCCGTTTGACACGTAGAGGATCTTGATTTCCAACACTTCAATCAAGAAATATCAACTTTGAAGAAAATCGGCTGAATGATTTGTCGCTAGCGTTGATCACAGTCAGGCAGACGTTTTGCAGTCAATCGATTTTTCAGTATCAAGGTCACACATAATATGGATTCTGGCTACACAACATGTGTATTTGCATGTTCTTTGGAACAACAGCTCTATACACGCTAATGCCTACTAGCAGCGTCCCGCCCTTGCGGCCATGGGTTAAGGGGTACTTGTGGTTAGCACATAGCTGTATTGTGGTCTTCTCAATCTGAGAATTGATATTTCCCATCGTCACACAGCGATTGGAAATTGCAACTGGGGCAATGGAAACTGGGACATTGCAAGGAAAGCACAGAATTAATTTTTACCCAGACCGGGATTCGAACCAAGGTTGCACCGTGGTAAGCGAGCACGTCAACCAACGAGCCGCCGAGCGCCTTGCCCAACGTGTTAGAGGAAGTAATATACTACGAGTATATGCAGGAACAAGATTTACCAACTTTTTCGTTACCATGGTCCGACAATAAGATTTTCTGACGAAAATTCGCCGCGCACGAACACAATACTTTCTCTTCTTACGAAGTAAGGACGAGAAAGAATAAAACTAGATGATCGCATTATCACAGGAGCAATATCAGGCAGTGCCGCTTGCTACTTCCGCCACATCGCCCGAGAGAACGCCGTACGCTACGAGTTCTGGGGCAATACCACAGCGCAGCAGGTCTGTAAACTTGAAACTTGGTCTGGAAACTTGATGAATGTTGAAAATCCTTAATATTTTGAGAGTTCTCAGTAGGGAACAAAGTTTTAGAGTTCTCAAAAAGTTTCTAAAATAGCACTCTTCTACCGCGCCACTCGTGACTCGTGAAAATGTTTTTGAACTCATAGAACATGCCAAGATTTGCATTCTCTTCCACGAATCAAGAACACTTTCAACGAAATTTTATAGTCATATTTCTGAGAAGTAACTGGTAATTCTAATGAAGCAGTGAATGCATTTCTTGATTTGAAAGAGCTTACTTTGACAGACACACAATCTATATGTAAAACATTGTTATGTTATGATCTGGGCTGTCCGGGTGACGCCGCGTCGATGTCGCATACGTTTAAACGTCGGCACATCAGCCATCGACGCGGCGTCACCCGGACAGCCCAGATCATGACTCTGGCCGCGGAAGCCTACGACAACATTGTTATGTTGTTTGAATAAACATGATTTTACTGAATGTTATTTAAAAACATAATTTAATATCGTTCGAGTGCAAATGCCATGTTGATTTGTACGAATAAAACAGGTGTGACCACTAGACTTCTTTCATTTTTCCCAGGGATAATTACTGTTTCAGCCATTCAATTTAGATGGCACTGCCTTATGCTACGAATTCAGTCTATTCTGTCAGACATTTTTGCGTCGTTCATTGATAAAATATACTACATTTATCATAGCTTCAATAAGAACAAAATGATGTTGAATAGTATTGCTAAAATTTAGAAATAGAAATCCTGAAAATTAGCCGGGGCTTTGGAACTTCATGGGTAGCCTGCACTATCAGAGCTGACAAAACAGTTTGGAAAATATATCCATCTCTACACACCCATTTTTCTTGTGTATCTAATCATATAGTAGTAAGACTAAAAATTGGAAAATGTTGGTTACCTAAAACACCTTGTTCTTATGACAGGCATACTAGGAGAACTCTCTCTGCTTTCGTTTACATTACAAATCCAAAATGTAACATTAGCCAGAATCTAATTGACAAAATGAACAATAGACTTTTAACTAAACAAGATATAATATCATTGTTCCATCTACTGGACCCCACAACAAGTCTGGCAGCAATATGCAATTAAATATACATTCTTTGGGGGATGGAGAATGCAAATTAGGGGAGCTACGTAAGTTTCTAAAGCATACTGTTTCTGTTAATGACTTTAGAGATTTAGTTGATAAAACACACCTTCTTTCAACATAGTACTCAAGTTCCAGATTCTGTAAAAATGGCAAGGAACACAATGAAAGTAGTAACTGTGAGATCCACATAAAGAGAAAGAGGATTTAATTTGAAGAATAACATTGCAAGTGACAGAAGGTATTCTCTTCTGGTTGAAAACGTGTCACAAATAAATTCTCGGAAGTTTATTGATAAGTCTCTTGGTGATTGTAATGCGACACATTTTGTAAAATCTCGAACACCATACAACTTCCAACACACACTTTAAGAAGAAGAAAAGTACAGAATATTTACGGAATCAACTAGCTTTGTGATCATTTTTGTAACCTTCAGGCAGAATTGTTAAGTTTTTAAATTCCTGCATACATAAATATGCAGAAGTATGTCGCATTAAAACTTTTCTGTAGAATCATACTTGTATTACTTCATGTAATTGACTATTTCTTTTATTGAAATAAAAAAAATACGTTTATGGCAATCTTTGGCGTGATTCGGTTGGCAAAAAATTATAATGTCAGCACTGTACCAAAACACAAACATAGAATTTCAGCCATTCTACATAATTCAGAGAACGTATGACATCAGTGGAAGTTGCAAGATTCTGCCAGCAATGTGTTTCGTCTACTGCTTTTCAGAACACAATTGCTGCTTCTGGCAATACGGACTGGATCAGGTGATTGCGCTTGCCTGTGTGAAGAGCACCGCAAGTAGTTGCTGCAGCTGCTTGCAGTAATCACTTGCAAGTGTAAAGCTAGCATTAGTAGCGGCGCGTTAGGTGCGAAAGCATGCTGCAAGCAATATTGAATTTGCTCGCAATAGCAGGCCACACTGAAGTCTTCGCGATCCCCAATTTATTTTCTAATAACTGAAAAATTGTGGAAAGAACTGAAACAGAACTAATTTAATCGCGATTATATTATGAATTTAAAGTTACTCGAGATTATTTAAATACTATTGATGATAATCTTACGCAAATTTCGGTAACAACTGAGAGTGGACATTCACGATTTCCAGCTCGCGATGAGCAATGCCAGCTTTCTCCAAAACGTTTTCAATTGCTCAACGATTTGCTAGGCGCAGTGTGACAAAAACTGTAAGTAAAATACGCCCACAGTACAGCTTTCCCGCGGTTCTCCCTGCTACGTAGTGCATACCTGCATTATCAAGAAGCTATCAATTCTAAACAGTTCTATGTTATAAACAAGAAAATTAATGCGTCTTTTCTCCTGAAAAAAACATGTACAACTATGAATTCTCTTGTCAACTTGTGGTTAAAAGACCTTGTTTCCCGACACCTAATCCTTGACTCTAATGCCCATTTTTTTTATTTATTACATTCATACACAACTCCCCAGTTGCTGCCATTTCAGATAGGCTAATATGGTAAATCAATAGCTGTCAGTATCGATCGCAAGACTGTGAGCAGAATGTGATTCTTCACATGCATGAGTAATTAGAGTTTGCTCATATTTTCTCAGTCCTGTTATATAATATGTATTACATTGAAATTTTGTTCTAATTCAAATTGATTAACTCAACAGGTAATAGATTAATGGTGAGAAAATAACAATGGAATAGCAAGATTAGATGCAAGACTCTTGGCTTGATGAAATAAAACGGATGATGCGATAAACAGCATAAACAGAACTGTAAGCATCGCTCCATATCTACAGTTTATTTGTAAAACTGACTCTACATTTTCTATGTTATCAGTTCTGCGGCCTGTCTCTTCTGTCGCCAAATATCACTTGCGTTTCTACTTTTCAGTGACGGAAACAAATTGGATAATGGATTATCAGTGCCTCTGATAACAATTCGTCGTCCGATCTCTTATTCTTGAAAAAAATCTGATTGCCTTCTCCAAAATTTAAGGGAACTCCTCCTCGTAGCACGTGTGTCTCGCGCGCCTTCATTTAGATCGGAGAGCTGCCCTCTTCCGCCGCCAACGCCCTCGCGGAGCCGCCCCTCCGTGCGAGCACGGGTTCATGCGTGTTTACAAAATGGCCACCCACTGCCCGGATCCTTGGCAACAATCTGACAACATCTGCTGCCGAAAGATGGCTGTCTGAGAGATAAACACTCCTATAATTAGCTTCCATTAATCTGGAAAGAAACTGTAATATTGATCCGCTCTAAAATAGTGAACTTTCATAAAAATAAACTAGACGCTGTTAGGGTTAAGTAGTCAGAGTCGCGGTTTTGATATCATGACACGTGAATGTAGGCGCGAGAGTAGTAGGGGCCTCCGGATCTGAACGTCAACAACTAGGATGAAGGAGAGATTACCGTGCTCAACCGGAATGTGCACAATACGACGTCATAGAACCTCTTGCCTTTGACAACAAAATGAAACGTTAATGCATATTTAAACACAATTTTTTTGACAAAAGTTACGAGGATAACTCTTCGCCAACAGTTGGCACGATGGAAGTGCAAAATAATCTCGTGAGAAAATATTGCATTGCTTGGAACAGCTAAGATGCAGAATTCAATTGTTATCTATACTCATTAATAATTAAAGTAGTTTTGGCATAATGTCAATTATTGACAAATATTCAATTATAGCTTACACTTCGAATCAGAGATCAAAGATTACAGTCATAATCAGTTAATACGTCTTATTTGGTTTGACACACGGTCGTGGTCAGAATTAAGAAGTCATGGCATTCGCAAGAAGAATTTCAATATTTACCGATGCCTCCTCACGTGATGGAAGTTCTAAATAGGTGGCTATTGACCCATGAACGAACATTCTTCCGATGCCTTTTAACGCATTGCCAAAATTTCTCATCTTCATGCGAGCTTAAAACGAAGGAGGGAAGTTATATTTCTTCACCCCTTTATGCATTGAACTCTTTTATTTACATATATGACATATTTTTCAAGTAAATGCGTAAAACGTACTACAATGAAAATGAGATTTTAACTAATCATGCATTTACTAAATTCAATTGATTTTACGTCGAACCATTTATGGGTTGCAAGGTGTCTTGGAGAGTCTGTTCCCGAAATGACCTATAATAATTTCCCAAATTATCAGATAAAAAAAGATGAAAATTAGAAATTTATCATATTTACAGAAACAAAATGTTTTAATTACTAAAGCTCCGGGCCCATTTTAAAATTTTTAGGGGGTCGCAACCCCCCTTGTGCGCACACCTGCGCTCGATCTACATCTTCGTCACTACGTGCGCTCACTCTACATCAAAATCTACAAAGACGTCAGAAGTGTGTGACTGATCTTTTTTTATTCCTGGAGAACAAACATTCTCTACAAACCTAGGCAAGAATACGTTGGTGAACATCTTTCGCGGATGATTGGGGAAAAACGAATAGATGAATAAAAGTATTAAGATCGATTTTGTTGTATTAGCCTCACTCTGTTAAATAGAATCACGTACAAGCCAGCAAATGAGTATTTATTTTATATCATATATTATAACTATATTGATGCCTATTTTGTGATCATACCTTAACTAATATTATTAATTTACAGTTAATATGTACAAATCTTATTAACAAAAGTGCACTTTGGAATTATTTACTTTCTCAGAATAACAAAAATATCGTAATTTGTGATAGAGGAAAACGAATAAGGCAATCATTTTCATTTGTTAGCTCAATATTTTAAAAGATATAATTTTACGTAGAAATACTAAAAATAGTATACTTCGAAATTCTTTATTTTGCGAAAATAGCCTTAATTTTGGGTCAAGAATAATGAATGTGACATTAGTTATTGTCTAACTCTATTTTAAGAGCTTCACTATCCTCAAATAAAAAGACTTATTCACGTGAATGTCTTCTCTCTTTCGTCGCTTTTACTCCTTTTCTTGGACTTTTCTGGTCTGACCAACAGTAGTCCTCAAGCATAGCAGTGTTCCATTTTCCCCTATACCTTCGTTCCATTTATGAAATGTTCTGATGGAATCGCTGTCCATGTTCGTCTCTTACAGCACAGCAGTTGTTGTGGGTGGAGTTGCGTTGAGCATGTAAGAAATGAAGTTTCTGTAAAGATGAAAGATGAGGTGATTTTACTCTTCCACACACTTCGTCTACATCTGACTGTTCAGTGTCAGCGGCATAAGATCCCTGCTAGTGCCCAAATTCAAAAGGAAATAACTCTTTTATTTAAAACTGTGTGTGATACATATCATAGACAAAAAATAAATGAAGTGTCATTTTTTACTTTCTCGCACTTACTTCGTAAGAAGAGATCGTTATATAATCGTGTCCCGTAAAACGGCGAATTTTCGGCACAAAACTCTTATTATCGAGCCCTGGTAACAACAAAGTGGATAAATTCTGTTTCTGTATATAGTAAATTACTTCCTCTAACACGTGATGTAGTCAGAATCCATGTTTTGTATGTCCTTAATATCGAAAAATTTACTAACAACAAAATGTTTGTCTTTCTGTGGTCAATAATCGAGCCTAAACCGGCCAACCGATTTTCTTCATAATTGATATTCCTCGATCGATCTGAATGAACTGGAGGCTTTGGGAGTTTCAACCGGATATTTTGATTTTCGCAGGTAGTTTACATGAAAACTCATAAACATTTTCAAATTTTCGTAAAAATGGCTTCTAATTTTTTGATTTAATTTTGACCTCTGATAGTGTAAAGCACGTTTAAGGGCAGCTTAAGTGAAATGAAGCTTAATTCTCATGTTCGTTGAAATCCCACATTTTGAAAATTGCAGAAGTGCAATTTTCTGGCGTCTTCTTACAAGTATAATACTAAAGATTGTTTTTTTCCTCAATGAAATCTGTTCTTTAAAGACAAGTCTTGAAATAAGGTCATGTTTAATTTTTCGAAAATAGAAGCAGTGTTCGTGTAATTTTGCGCGAAATACAGACAATTCAAAAACTTTAATATTTTTTCTTATAACCGCTCCAAATTTTTCCCATGAGTTTTCTCATCGCATGCATAATAAAATAATATGCATGCATAAAATAATATGCATCAATAAAAAATATGGGACCTGTCCCATTATCGATGAACTCTCTCTATTTTGGAAAATTGCAATAGGTCAACGTTTCAAAATTGATGATAGCGTTTTTTGCCTTAGAGTCTGTTTAAAAAAATCAGATAATTAAAAATGGTAATGTACGATTTTTTGGACACACGAGTAGTTTTTGCGTAATTTGTGCTTGAAATTTGTGCAATTAAAAAAAAATTCTGAATAACCGCTCCAATTTTTTCCCACTAAGAGAAAGGACACTTAAAATAACAGCATGGGGTTCTCATTTTCGTTGAACTCTGAATTTTCGAAAATTGCAAATTTAGAAATAATGTGAGAAAGTATGTTTATTATAACGGACACGTCACACGTGTCAAAGGTTGACCAATTAAGTCAAATTTTGTAATATGTATACATCGAGAAAAATGAATCCGGCAAACCGATTAAAATAAAAATTAGTGAATCTTTCATTGGATTTAAGAAATTCGAAGATCAGTCAGGACGGGGGTAAGTTGCATTTTGATATTGTCGAGAGCATAAAAGAACAAGGCATTGATGTATCCCAAATGTAAAGGTCAAACAGATAATGGCGCAGCAGTTATAAGTGGAATTTGCAAGGAGTTCAGAAAAAAATTTGATGAAGTTGACAATGCATGGTAAATAATAATGTGCTCATAATTTAAATCGTATGCTTAATGATGCCATGAATGGGATATTAGAAGTTCGGACATTTAACTGTTTGCTAGAAAGCATTATGTATCTTTGGTCATAGCATTAATCGGTGGAACATATTATCAAACATTGCTTTACTTAACCTTGATTGTTTCATAATGAGCTAAACGCACTTCAAGTTCCTAGTTTTTACCTGGCAGGATCGTATTGTATAGCGAGGGAATCAAATAAGGGTCCTACTTAGGGAGGTTCATGTATTTACGTAAGAAATGATATTGATTCTATTTTTTGTCAGAATTTAATTTATTTGCAGTTGAAAAACTTTTTGAAATAAGTCTTACATCATACTATGCTCAAAACTATCTTACTTTGCATCTACACCTCCAACAAAGCGAGCTTTAGATAATTTCATTTTCTTAGAGAAACGAGAAATAACTCTGAACAAAATTAGAAATCTATCTTTTAAATCCATTGTTATAGATTTCAATATTGATTTTCTGAGCGAATCCCTCGAAAAAGAGCACTTTCTCAATTTACTGTATTCTTTTAATTTAGATATAACAGTGAATGTACCTACATGAAATACTTTTAAATCACAAAAAGCAATAGATCAAATTATAATTTACAAAAACACAACTAGATATGAAATAAAAACTACTAATCTAGGTTATAATGACCAAGATGCACAAATTCTTACAATTACTGATAACATGAACACTGACACAATAAATAATACACGCAGTAATGTGCAGTACATTCACTAAAGTGAACATAAAATTATTAACGGACTACTTGCTGAAGGAATCATGGGACGCAGTTTATAATGCTGTTGACACAAATGAAGAATATAGTATATTTTTCTCAAAGCTTTCATTTCACTTTAACGCATGCTTTCCTCTCAAAAAGAGAAAATTAAACATTTCACAGAAAAATAATACCTGGATCACACAAAGAATTAGAGCATCGTGTAAAAACAAACGTACGCTTTACTTCATTTCTAAACATCATAACGTATCACCCGATTTCCATGTCTACTTCCGAGAATGCAAAAGAATTTTAAAGAAAAGTTCAGGCAGTTCAGGCAAAAATAACAAAAAGTAATCATGATATTTTCAACGCTAGTGACAAAACTAAAGCAATGTGGAATAACGTAAAAAATACATCATCTCGATAGTTATAGATAGTTATTAGTAGAAAATACTGTTTTAAAGGATAATGAAAGAAAAGCAAGTAGTCCGGAAAAGGTGGCAATTCTCTTCAACCATTACCTTTCTACAATTGCGGCTGAACTCACGAGGGGGCTAAAACCACAAAATTCAACATCATACCCATCACAAAAAAGTTTTGACACGATGTTTATTTCCGAAACTTCTATCAAAATCCTGAGAATAGGTAGTAAACTAAAAAATAAATATTCATCTGGTTTGATGAATTTCCGGACTGTTTATTGAAAAATTGTGTACATGCATTTAAACATTCGTTAACTCACATTTTCAATGCTTCTTAATACACAGGAATATTTCCAGATATTTTCAAAACAGCAAAAATTAAGCCACTTTTTAAAAACGGGAACAAACATGAAATTCAAAATTACCGGCTAATTTATCTTTTGTCAGGTTATTCAAAAATATTAAAGAGATTTTTCTATATGCGAATGAAAACTTTTCTCAGGAAAAACGAAGCGTTTTCAGACCCACAACACGGTTTTAGAAATTCAAAATCTACGGAAACGGCCATTTTCTCTTTTCTTAAATATGTCGCTTCATCAATGGACCAAAATGAAGCACCCATTGGAATATTTTTAGATCTCTCGAAAGCTTTTGGCGTTATTGACCATAACATCTTGCTAACAAAATTACCTTCTTATGGAATTCGTGGTATCGCCCTAAATTAGATAGCATCGTACCTTAAACATCTATCTCGAAGGGTAGAATTACCGTACTGGCACAAAAGGACATTATTTACTTATGTATCCAATTCATTAACAATTGAATAGGGAGTCCTTCAAGGTTAGATCTCAGGTCCTATCCTCTTTCTGTTATACGTAAACGATATGCCCGGGTCTATGAAAAACGGAAGAACAGTTCTATTTACCTATGACACGAATGTTCTTTGAAAAAAAGAAACAATAAATAGTACGATTTCAGAAGTTTTAAATTGGTTTTGCAATGACAAGTTAATAGTTAACGAAGGAAAAACAGTTTCAATGCACTTTTGCATTTCAAATCAACAATAGCATGCTCCATCGAAAATGAACAATCTGCAATTAGCTGAACAAAATTTCTAGGTCTCTCATTTCAGTTTAACCTCAAATGGGATGTACATATAACAGAATTAAACACTAATTTACGTTAAGCACTCAGAATTCTTTCAAATTCTGTCAGCCTTTAAGCAGATAGTTGCGTGTATTTTGCAAATGTGCATTCCCGCCTGAGATATGGCAACTATTCTGAGAAAGCTCGTTATGTAGTATCCAGATATTTAGATTGCAAAAGAAAATTATTCGAATAATGAAAAAATGCTATCCACGTGATCCCTGCAAGCTTCTCTTCATTGAGCTTTGAATCTTACCACTGCCTTGCCTATTTATTTACGAATCTGTAATATTTGTCAAAACTAACTTACTTAACGGTGGGGACATATTTTCATGCAATACTGATATTTACGATTACAACACATGTCGTAGAAATCACATTCATCAAATGTCAGTATCAACAGCTCACTACTAGAAATCGACATACAATACTAGTAAGTTACTTTACAGCGCATTGCCAGATGACATTAAGCAATTGAAGTCGGTTCACAAATTTAAGTTAAAAGTGAAATCTTTTCTGCTGCACAACTGTTTCTATACCATTAGAGTCTATACTGATTATCAAAAAGGAAAATAATGTTTATTTTAACACAACAGTGTTATATAATGAATTAGTTTGCATTTGTATTGTATATTTTTTAAAGACTTAATATGCTTATAACAAATAATATACTTCTGCTTTGGAGTGAATGATCCCCATCTCGATGAGGTACTTGTGCAATTTCCCAGATACATTGACCAAATATTGTGATCGTCGCTCGTTTTGCTTCTGGACTTAAATGTCGCTTGACTACGCGCACGTTTTGTTGAACTCTCCGTTTGCTTGTAGTGGTAAGAGTAGAGGTAAGGGCGAGTTGATAGCAATGCAGAAAAATCAGATCTGCAGTTCGTGCATTGACTCCGGCCGCGGAAGCCTACGAACGCAATCTGCAGTTCGTTTACCATTGCAAATGTTTTCTGTAACTCGAGAACAAAAAGGCCAAGTTTTTGAAATGTGGCTAATTTTGCACTTTCTTAAATTTTATTTTTATTTATTTATTTATCTTCAACTTTCACTCATCTCACAACTCTTTACAGTTAAAATGATGGGAATGAGTTCTGGAACAGAAGAAAATGTGCGCAGATGATATTTTCCCACCATACGTCACATATAGTTTTTACTGTTTTTGAATAAATAAATGTCTGAAACGAATGAAGCCCGTAGTTTAAAAAAAGAAATAAAAAAAATGAATTTGTTTTCCATGTAGTACTGCATTCCAAAAATACTAATAACAACCCCACTGTTTCGAAATACATTCAAAGCCCTGATTTGGATTGCAAAATTTGGCACAGAATTTACTCGATGGAGCTTAAGGTGAATGGAAGACTGTTCGGAATCACTCTGATGATTTGAAAAATGATGTAACAGAATTATCCAGTCTGGAAAGTAGAAGTGAAATTTAACGATAAACCATTGAAGAAAACCAAACATTTCGGCGAACTTTGCTAGGACCCACGCCTCACCGATGGCCATCGAAAATTCATACATGTTTACTCTGGATACCTAGATATTGCCATTAACCTGTTGGAGCGACGATTTGTTGGTTTGAAGAATGCAGTGGCAATTTTAAAAGTGATTCGGCCACAAGTTTACGGACGAAGAAGCACAAAAACTCAATCAAAACACCTTGCAGTTACGAAAAACTTATCCCATTAGTTACTGTCTTTGCGCATTTGCTTAAAAAGTCAAATTTCAAACCTAAGATCTGTTAAAGATCTTGCAAACGTATTAATAACTGTACATTCATTGCACACACAAGTTTTCCCGATGTGTGTACAGTATTGACATTGTTTTTTATACTTCCTGTCACGCTCGTCCAAGCCGAAAAACGTTTTCAAAATTAAAGCTGATTAAAATTTATTTATGAAGTACAATGACACAAGACTGTTTTATAATTTAAATATTTTATCAATTGCACAGTAAAAAAAGATCAGGTTGAAAAATAATATTTTTACTGTTAATATTAAATTTGTAAATGTAAAGAAAAGACCATAATTTAAATTTCAAATTAAATCACGAAAATGCAAAAATGATAATTTTTTCTCTAATAATTTATTGTAAAGAACCCTTTTACTCTTAAAATTCAGTTTATAATCACAAAATTAAATTAATGATGTATTTAATTAGGGGGCCCCCGTGTCGGTCCAAGGACCTCTACTGTTCAACTTACGACACTGACTATGCATCGGAAAACGTGCAACAGGTTTGATCTTAGAATTCTGTCGTCAAAATAACCTACCCCCACTATTATCGCATCTAGCGAAATTACAGCTCAAGAAAATACGCGCGTATATTAATAAAGGCTTGAAACAGTGTTTACAATTGTGGTTCTTTTCATAGTGTATTAAAATAAAATTTAGATGAAGATAAATAAGAGAAGTACATTAACGATGTTAATAAAGAATAATAATGGGTACTCTGGATGGCCTTCTTGGCTGTCCAGGTGACGGCGCAACGTTGGCTGAGAGGCGGCGTGACACGGACAGCCAAGAAGTCATGAACTCAAGCCACGGAAGCCTACGTGTGTACTCTGGATGGAATCCAGCGCGTGAGTAGACCTACTCATGATATGAATTGCCGCGCGAGTGACGAAATGTTAACAACGGAGATAATTTTAATACTTAACTTTGTACTGATACTGTACGTATCAGTACGTACGTACGGTAAGTACTGATTTAAAACAATCATGAGTCCAGAAATAAGCAATTTCTCAAAAAAAACATTTTTATGACTTCTGGACGATGCTCAGATCGTAACCAATTGCAGAATGTCCAAGGCGGTGACCCTGAAGAAAACCCTTCAAATAGCAAGTACTGCCACGCAGCTGTACTTGATATCTTTAAGCTTTTGTGCTACAGGGCATTTTCATCTTGTGGAGGGCAATTGCAATGGAATTTTGAAATCCGCGGGATACTCTACCTACGTTACACCTACACACGCGGCTGTGTTTGAAGTAGTGTGATGCACGATTCAAGGATTATGCAATCCTTAAGCATACACGTTGCAATTCTCGTACATATTTCGATTTTCACTCGCCATTATCATGTACTGAGTTGAATCAAACTACTGAATACTATGTGAATTTGTGCTAAATGTTCGGGATAAATCTGAAAATTACGAAAAATCCCGTTTTTCAATTCAAATTTCCGGTTCTTTCAGTTTTTTTTTCTCCTTTTATTTTCTTTTCAAATTCTCAGTTTTCAAGGATCCCAGGTTACCCTGCACATGTGGGCTTCAGGGGCATCCCCCTCCAAATGTAGGCATATCCCGATCAGTCAGATCAAACTATAGGCTCCGACTGGTCTCCCTAGATGTCTGGTATTAGTGCGTGAATGTAATTAAGGCGGAAGGATGAGAAAGAAAAGATAACGTGCGATCAGTTGCTCTATTGTTACAAAATACAAATACAGCATTCGCCTGGTATTGATCGAAGAAACCATGGAAAACTACAATTCAGAAAACCTTATCACTACAATTCTTTTTCAGACGTCAGTATTCGACCTAGCTAGAGTACGGCTAGTCTCGAAAATCTGCTACCGTCGGGATGCGAACCTTCCGACCTCCCGATCAGAACCTCTGCAGTGTCAATAGTTGTTCTGAGCCATTTCAGCGAAAAAAAATTACAATTATTTCCCCCAAAATACCGGTAACTCATTAGAATCATGGTCTCGCTTACCCACATTTTCTCAAGACAATACCTGTATTATACCTTTAAATACCGGTATAGACGTCTGATAAAAGTAAAATACCTCTAACACACCTGTATTTCAAGTCGTGTACCTGTATTTTATTAAAGTATTTCGATACCGGGCAAAGGTATTTCTATACCGGTATAAATATTATACCTTTACCCCAATAATCTTCAGTATTCGGTCCCTGCTTTCCACCTGAATAACATGTAAAGCATAATTTCTCAATGTGTCACCCAAAACTGACATTGTAGGCTCCACTCTACCCTTCAGGTACAACAGATCAGCATTATGCAGCGAGATTAAGCACCCAAAGCAACAATTAAAACTAATTTCCTCTCTCACGCTCTCGGACTTTTATCTGTAGATGGTGCGTAATAGAAAACACATAGTCAAATTCTGAAGTTATTTTGACAATTAGAACTCGAGTTATGAACAAAAATATTAAGTTTCTTGCGAGCACCTTTGGCTGTTAGGCGGGCGCAATCAGGAGGTAGAGGCCGCGCGCAGGGGGTTCTCAAAAGGCGAAGGCTCAAACCAGACCGACAACTGCACCAAAAAATTCAGCAGGGAAAGTAATACTTGGATAATACAAGGGATTTTAACATCATGTAAAACTAAATAAATTCCTTACTTCTCAAACTCCACATTCAAAAATACAATTAATTGTTAAGAAAAGTCATGAGGCAGGCAAACATGAAATATGATAAGGGTATATTGAATTCAAATCACAAAATAAAAGAAATGGGGAACATAATAAACTAGTGGTGCTGTAACAACACAAACATTTTTGCATTGTAACGGCCACAGAATATACTACTGCATGAACCAACAAAATGTTTCCAACCAGCTAAACTTTCTTCTCTTGGCCGAGATTCAAACTCAGGTTCGTGGAAGTAACTTGCCATGCACTTTACCACTACTTAATACACTAGCCCAACTGTACTCACCATTCGTTAGCTTTAAAGTTTGGCAAAAGTATCTCCCCTTATTTGTAACTTATGCAATTTTAGAAAATTTAGTTAATAGTGGTGCTAAAACAGCACATACTTTCTTGCCCTTAGTAATGGTTGTAATGCTATTTATACCACAATTTCTACACCAATTAGCACATCTTAGTCATAATTTTTTGTAAAATTCATTACAAATTGTAGAACATTTGGTGCAAAAACTAAGTATTTTCAAGCAAATAAAAATACAAATTTGTTGATTAGAACTGCTTTTTCATACAGCTAAATCATGTCCCAACAATAAGATGTAATTCACAGAAATTCAGCTGTTGTCTTACGGTGTGGGACTATGCCATTGTTGCATAACAAAATGATATTCCCTGAAGGCTAGCAATTTTTTTTCATATTACATTTAAATCGTATCTTTAGAAAAGAAAACCTAATTGGGCTAATTTTAATTAGTTTGCAGACAGCTGGAAAGAAAATACATCAATATATAGAAAACGCAAATACATTCCTTGTAACAGAGAAAAGAAAAACTTATTATCAAATAGGTAATAATTCTAAAAGATAAGTTTTTATATGTATAACAAAAACTCAAATGTAAGAAACTGACAAAGAAATATGAAAATATATACAAATTCTAACTTACATAGAATACAACTTTATGGGATCATCATTCATTTAATGTTCATGAATCATAGGAAATTCAGACTATATTTGATGCCAAATTAAACAAAAAATATTCATATTTTCGAAACATTCAACACAACCTTATTTGAAGACCTGTTTTTGATGAACAAATTTCATTAAGCAAAATAATTTTATCTTCACATTTGGAGTTGTAGGAAGAAGACAATTTTTAAAATTGTTTTTATTTATTTACATTTTTTTGAAAAATCAGGCATTTCAATTAACATGAGACCTGCACCATTGTTTAAGCGTCCTTTACACTACCTAAGGTCAAAATTCAATCAAAACATGCAATCATTCAAACAAAAATTGCCTATATTCGGCACAAAATTCCACAAAAATACTCATTTTTCCGAAAAATTGAACATGACTATTTGAAGATATGTTTATGATGAACACATTTCATTAAGAAAAAAATGTTTATCTTCATTATTGTAGTTGTAGAAATACACTGAACAAATTTTTAACTTTTAAAATTTGCAAAATATTACAGTTTTGAATGAACATGAGACATACACCATTCTTTTAAACTTCCTTCACACTACCCAACAAAATTTACTCAAAAACGATGGAGCTGTTTTTTTGAAAATGTCCCAGGGGCTTCCTGTAAAGTATCCCTCAAAATTAAAATTTTAGTTTCAAATTCAAGGGGCCATGTCATCAGCCAGATCGATATGGGAATGTGGCGAATTTTGGAGAAAATAATCTGAACGGTTTAGGCTAGCGTTGTTCACTGATGGACAGACAGACGGTTTGCCGTCAATCGAATTTTCGGTATCAAGGACCCACAAAACATGGATTCTGGGTAAACCATGAGTTAGGTAGCTTTTTTTCTAAATTTAAAAACACTTCTTCGTTATCAGGCCTTGGCAATGAGTTTTTCTGAAGAAAATTCGCTGCAGCAACTTTCTCTCTACAAAGTAAACAGTAGCGAGAAAGAAAAGAAACCTGTATTACTTTTTAAAGCATCCTTTGCTCTGTACGTGATAAAATTTGGAGTAATTTAAAAAAATATAAACTTAATTAACTTAAAACAGTAATTACACAAAAACTATAAGACTTTTTTTTCAGTAATTTTGAACTTTTAATTTTGGACAATTATAGAAAATACAAAAAATGGCATCAGCAACCAATTTGTACTGTCCTTTGTATGAACAAGGAGAAAATTTAATAATTAAATTTGTTCTAAGAATTGGTTGCCCTGACTGGGATTCAAAACCATGCCTTCTGGTTTACACCCAGCTACTCTGACCATTATACTACAGAGACTTGTCCAACTGTGGTCATAGCTGCTGGGAGTTAACCAGAAAGCCTGAGTTCGAATCCGGGTCGGGGTGACGAATTTTTTAAACATTTTTAATTATTAAATGCATTGTTACTCAATAAAATGGTCACAATTTGGATTTCTTTACAACTGCAGGACATATCACTGAGCGTAGTTATATTCAACAAGGTGAGAATTATAGAGAAAATTTAAAGACAAAATTTGGAACATTTTTTGAGAAAATAATTGTTTAAAAATAGCAATGTTAAAAGTAAACATATTTCAAAAAACAGATCACCACCTTATTCCAACATCTGTCTTCGAATGACAGATGGAAAGGAAAAAAATCACAATCTTTAATTTTGTAGATGAAGGAAGGCACCGTAAAAATTTTGAACTTTTACATTTTTTAACTTATCAGGGATTTTAACAAATATGAGACCTTCACCAATCTATTAAGCATCCAAGGACAAAGTTTAATCAAACAATTTGGGGTGATTTTTGAGAAAATATCAACACAAATTTTGAAGCTTCATGTAAAATATCCCCAAAAATCAAAAGACCAGTTTCAAAATCACAGGATTTTGAGTTTGTTCAAATCTATAAGGGAATAACAATTATGGAGAAAATCATTTGAACAATTTAAGGGTTGGCATTGACCACAGACAGACACTTTGCAGTCAATTGATTTTTTGGTATCAAAACCCACAAAACGGATTCTGGCTACACAATATGGTAGAGGAAGTATTTTATTATAAATAGGAAGATTTATTCACTATTTGTTGGCAGGGCATGACAGTTTTTCTGTCAAAAAATCACAGATTTTCACTGCACAATTACAATATTTCATCTAACTGCTTACATAGTAAGGCAAGAAGGTAAAAAAAACAAAGGTTTGGTTCAAATATTAAATTATGAAAAAAATATTTTGTTTCAATTTCTACAAATAAACTTGAAAAACAAAAAAAAAACATTAAAAAATGCAATAAACAATTAAACAGACTTGCCTTATTATTATTATTATTATTATTATTATTATTATTATTATTATTATTATTATTATTATCATTATTATTATCATTATTATTATTATTATTATTATTATTATTATTATTATTATTATTATTATTATTATTATTAAAGTTTCTTTCTGCTACAACCAGAACATTCCAAATGGCAGCTTAGAACTAGAGGGGCAGATAGTTTATAATTCAGTAGCCAAAGAAGTTTCTTGTACTGCAGAAAAGAACAAAAACGAGGAGCAGATAGATTACAATGCAAGAGCAACAGAAATTTTTTGTATTACGGGTAAGAAACCACAGCCAATGTAATCGCAGTAATCACAGCAGCCTCAACAAATGCTTCTTTCAAGATTCATTATGCCTAACTCAGGACCTGAAGAGCGATCAAGTTTAAAAAAGAAAATTGTAGCTCCGCAATGGATAGTAGTATCACCCACTGTCAGTGATCCCTGGTGCCAGTGCCCCCAAGTGAATTCTGGCAGAAAGTCTTGCATCTCATTCTCTGAAGCATGGTTGCCTCGACACTTGAGGAGAAAATCTTGCTAAGTGTCCTGAACTCACATCACCCTCTGCCATTAACAAAAAGACAATTCCACATTTCATTGTAAAATCTTCAGCATGTGGTCTGACTCCATTGTGACTTAATCAAACCAGCAATTCAAAAATGAGCAATTGTAGTAAGTTCTGAAAGTCATGTATAGATTCTTTAATGGAAAGTATTTCTCCTTCAAGAGATAAAGAGTATGATGGAATGGGAGATCATTCGAAGCTTGATGAAATTCCTCAAACAATTCCTCAAAATAAAGTTTAAAAAGGTAATAAATAACAGTGCATTTCAAAAATTAAATTAAAAGATGCTTGTAATAGCTTAAAGATGGATCTATTCCATAAAAGGTAACAATTTAAGCAAATAATAAAATAGTGAAAGATGGTGGCTGGTGCAGTTAGAAGTTTAAAAATCCAGGAGAAAAACTGGGAAATTGGTGTGAAAACCAGAATTTTTGTATTAGTATTTTTGTTTCATCACTAACTACTGAGAAATTCACATAAACCCCTAAAGCCGAGGCTACAGCAGCATCTTGTACTCATGATGAAGCCTCAGCAAGTGGAAAATAGCAGATGCTTTTGGAGGAACTTCATCTGTGTAATATTCCTTTTTATTGTTAAGTATTCATCCTTTTTTTTATGATGATGAAAATTATAGTTGCATTAACTTCAAGGTTATTAGCAATTATCATCCATTGCTAATTCTAAATGTTTTCTGATTTTATTTCTTTTGAGCATTTTGAAAAACATACAATCAGATTTGTAAATAAATAACAATCATATGTATTTTTGATACTGATATATTTCATTGGAAATTCTGCTTCTTACTATACTCTCAATTCACTTCATTATATAAACTAGCCAATGTAAATATGCATTCTTGTGGCTCCTGTGTCTACGACTTGAGCAACTTTCCTTCAGTAAACATTGCTTTTCCAGACGTAGTGTAAACTTTATCAAATTTTACCACCATCCTATTTATTTTCTTGTTGTATTCAAATAAACTAAACAGAAAATATTAGAATGTACTTGTAAGTTAGTTTTCACTATAGTAGCGACTTGTTTATTTAAATTTAATTTTTAAGAAAATATTTTTAATCCTCAATTTATTACTTGACAACTCAATTGCAATTATCAGTACTGTAAAAATTTAACTTTCATATGGATTTTCATGTTGAGTTATTTCAGATGACAGAGTATATAGTTTGGCTTCAAACTCTTTGAACTGGGGTTGTTATCATTCTTATTATCTTGAGGTGGTTGCTATTGCTGTTGTTGGTGAAGCTTGGATGATGATGTTGTGACAGCAGTATTCTATTGCAGCACCAGTATTTACTTCAGACCTCTTTATCACTTCTTTTACTTTTATCGTTCTATCTTTTCTTCACCTGTTCAAACAAAAATAAACAGATTATATTAGTATTGAGATAAACAGTTTTCTCTTGTTATTAACAGAATCTACTACTTTTAAATTCAATACAGTGAAACCTGTCTTAAAGCAATCTCTTATGGCTACCGAAACAAATGACTGTTGGTGCAAGTGGCTGCTTTGTGGATGTTATGAGAATTTGGGAAGTAAACATCTGGTATAATTTTTCTCTTGGCATTCAAGTTACTATACACTGCTTGTTGCCACTTAATTTAAATTATAGTGTTTAATCTACATGATACTTAAAGCTTTTTGCACATTCTCACCTAAACAACTCATACAAAATCTGTGAGTGTATTTACTACTTTTATATGTAATTCTCTGATACTTGCTGTCAGGAAGTTATTTGTTTTGTTATGGGCTTATATTCTTTATGTAATTAGCTTTATGTATTTTTATTGTAAGTATTCATGCCATGGAACTGTGCGACTTGTTTATTTTACAATAATTATTTATTTCTATGAAATGTCCCGTTAATTAATAAAATAAAATTAAATCATTTAATTCTTGGTATTTGTGTTCTTTTTCACATCACAGGTTGTTTTGTTTCTTCCTATCTACAAACTTAATTCCCAACTAGTCTTGAAGGTGCAGTTCTCAACTCCAAGAAATTTTAGATCATGCATGAAAATCATCATTCATTGATACAAATTTGAAACCAAAAGTAATTACCCTGCAAAATAAGCAACTTCAGACATCACTGATCTACATAATATACATAGTGCCCCAACACTCAAAGGAATAAAAAAAACCACCAGTCTTCCGCTTTTTATAAAGTTATAGATAAAAGTCATCAATTGTCATAAAGTTGTGAGAGTGTAATACAGGTTAATGTATAAAATGAGCCAGCCAGCTAATTGTGGTCCAGGTATCTACCTAAAAGAGGTTTACATGTCCTATGGAAAAATAAATCAGTTCAAGAGAGAAATGGCCAGTAATAGAGATGGCTGCTTGATCGTGACAGTGGTTGCAACAGGTTTCACTGTCATAAGAAGATATTTATTATTTGGCATTTATCTGTTTACAGCAATTCAAACATAAGCAATTAACAGGATTTTTTAATTTTATTTCATAATAAATATAGGTAATTACCCAATTTATATGAAAATAAACAATTTTTTAGACTATATTCATAAACAAAAATAGTAAGTTTGACAGTGATGATGTAGAACTACATCTTTAGCAGGATTCAACAAGTATTGTAAAAGTTCAAACAATAATATTTTCGATTCTAAATTATTACTAATCAAAATTCTGCATTGTCCATCATGCTCTCCTTACAAAGAGTTGCATTGCTTCAGACATTACTGTCTGAAGAAACAAGAGTACAAGATTTTAGTAATCTAGATATTAACATTAAAGACTATCTGGGAGCATTTACAGCAGGGATATCCAACTTGCAAGGCCTCGAGACCATGATTAAAACTTTAATAGGGTTGAGGGCCATATTTTCATTACTCATGTGATCCACACCTGACTTCAAATTGTTGATCTCATGGAGAGATGGAACCATGTGAGATATCAGGGTGAACAATGTACGACGCAGTGAATCACGTTGGGATGATTCGAATTTCTGAATTTACTAGACAAAAAATCCATAATCTAAATTGTAACCTATTTTTACATTAATAGATTGTTTATTCTGTGGTACCATAAGTGGTACTGTAACTTCCAAGGGCACCAGTGACCAATTAGCTAGCGTTCACCATTATAAATGCAATGGCTACAGTCATGTGGTAAAAATGTTGCACTCATAATAGAGTGACAGTCTGCACGAGGTTCAGCAAGTTTTTGGTCAATCAGCAATCAAATGGTCAAGTTGCAGCCAACATGTTTGGAAGTTGGTTTGCTGAATCTACAGCTGATCTTTTAAGTAGGGATTTTTCATATTCTGATATTTTCTCTAATCAGACAAGTTCAGTAGCGGATTTATTAATAGGCAAATCTAGGCACGTTCAAAGGTGGCAAATTTTTGGTACAACTGTATTTAAATAATATTTATTAAAAATTCAATTCAATTTTAAAATATAGTATTTTTATGTACAATTTTACGCTTTTTTATAACATTAAAGCTTCAGGATTTGCCACAGGATTTACTACAGTTTCTTCAAAGAACTGACCTTTACACATCATTTCCAAATGTTGATATCTCCGTACACATGCATATGTGTACTAAGTATATGACTAAAAATATGTTTGGGAAACTTTTTATTTTATTTTATTTTTGGGAAATTATTTATTTATTTATACTGCTAGAAGTGGATATTTTTCATTTTTTCAAGGAAAATATCAATAGCAAATCTTAACTGTTAAAAAAAGTCACCCTCCAAGCATTTTTAATGATCCTGACATCTATAAGGAAAAAACGATAACCACCATCATGGAAATAGGACACTGAGGATTAATACAATTAATGTGCTAAATTAGCACAATATCATGAAAACATGATACGTCTGTGTAACTAAATCTATTGATTACCATAATTATTTTTCAATGATAAGACTGGTACATTTATGTAAAGACATTGTCTCTCATTTTTATCCAACTAACTTCCATTTTTTGTTTTTGTATAGATGATCCACTGAATCGAGTAGCTGGTCTTCAGAATTGAAAGTTGAAAACTGACATGTTAAAAAATGCATCCCCTTCAGAGAAGAACAAGAAAATTTGGTCTTCAAATCCGGTGCGGTTCCAAAAAGACAAAACGTCAAGAAAGCAAGCTACTGTTGACAGTCTTGATCAAAAGCAAAAACGTCCAATGGAACAGCATATCTTAAACAGTCATAAAACTTTGGCTTCTGATGTAAAAAGCAGAAAAGAAAGAATTGTGCTCATAGCAGGTGAGGTGAAACACGAAAAAAGCTGGTGAGGTAAATCAACAGCTGAAAGAAAAATTGAGAAGATTATAAAAAAGTACGAAAGACATTATTGAAGACGTAGAAACAATGATTTTACTCGGAAGAGTGAAGAGATGAAAAAGGAGAGTGGTTGTGTCAAGAAGAATGAGAGTTTTATGAACTGCAGATTTCAACAAAAGGAAAAGTAGTCTATTGCACCACAAAAAAAGATACACAAGGAATTCATCCAAGGAAAATTAAATTACTGAAAGGAAAAGGGTCCGTTACAGAAGTCTTTCCTGAAGAATGTAGTGAGAAGATTTCGGTAACAGAAATCTTTGCTGAACAATGTTGCAGAAGAAGAGAAAATTATAAGAAACCATCAGTCTCTAAAAGAAAAAAAACAACTGATTTTGCTGTGGGTTTAGTGGCCATAGCAAAATTGTGTGCAAGGGAGGCCCACAAAGTATGCGAAACCCTGAAAGAAGTCAGAAAGTGAAGTTTCCATACCTACTCCAACTCAAAGCATTTACAAAGCTGTAATGAAAGAAGGAGAAAAATTAAAAACAAATTTTATGCAAAAATTAAGAAATAAACACTGGTGTTTACACTTTGATAGAAAGACTATACAGAAAAAGGAACATCAGATAGTAGTTTTGAAAAATGAAAATAGGGAAGTCAGACTTGCAGTTCTTTAACTGGTAAATGAAAAAGGTGAGACAATATTCAATGGAATAAAAACTGTGCTCAATGGATACAAAATCTGGCTCTCAATAAAAATGATTGTCTCCAACACAACTCTTATTAAAATGTGTCATGAATGATCATTTTGGTGGATTAACAAATTCACCAGATATCAACAACTAATTCATTTAAAAAATAACACAAGAGTATGAACAAGTCAAGACATCATTCGACAATACCGAAAAACTACTAGAGAAAGCAGAACAAGATTGCTACAGGATTTTCAAAAGTACATGAAGCTTTTTAGAAGTAAATTTCCAGCTATAAGGAATGCAAGATGGAACTCCAGGGCAATTTATATTTTGCTTGCTTTCATTCTGATACCAGAGTTTCGGCAGGCAGCTGAAACAGCATGTGATTTTATCAGTGGTTCATGGAATGATATCTGGTTCTCTGTTCAATGTTTCAATATTACTGACTTAAACAATCTATCAGAATCTTGTATGGAGCATTCAAAGACTTTGAACTCATTGAATAAGTTTTGGTCCACAGAGCCAACACCTATACCAATGTAGCATTTAAATATTTGTGCAAATAATGCAATAAAAGAGATGCAAGACTGATTTTCACTCTGCAAAACTACTGAAAAACTGAACATTATTTTTTTTTTAACTAATGCACAATAGTAATATACTTATTATTCATTTGTCACAGTAATTTGTAAATTGGTGCAACTTTAATGAGAATAATAACATATTTTGTCTTTGAGTAATGCTTTTGTGAATTGGAGGGAGAACATTTTTAAGCAAAAGGAAAAATATGCATATTTTGTTGATTTATGCAGAAAAATTCCACAAAATATGATATGGGGAAACAGGCTAATAAAATTGTCCTACCCCTAGTGTACACCTATTTCAAATTGTTCACTGAAAGATGGTTTTCAGTTTCGTTAAGATCAAAATGGGTGCAAGTAGATTAAATTCACTTTCAATTTTAGAATAAAGAAATATATTTTACTTCAAATAGATTGTGATATTATCAACAAATTTGCAAACCAAAAAGTTTTCCAAAAGCAATTATTATGTTACATTATAATACATTATAAATGTATGATTAAAACCAGTTTTAAAATAAATTACAATACGATTGATTTGTAAGTGTAATTATATATTTTCTAACTTGTAACATTAGAATCAAAAGTCATTAAATTAACCGGGGTCCCAATAAATATTTGCTTATGCTGGCAAATTATGTACCATCACTGAACAAGTCAGATGCCTTCTTTAGGTATAGTAACAGAGTCAAAATCAGAGAATTAATTTACTCATACCTCATTCAGGCTCAAGATTATTTTTACCATGTTCAAGAGTTAGAACTAACCTAACATGATAGCTGAAGCAACTGCCAAATTTAATAATCTAAATATAGAAGAGCATTTTGAATCTAGTGAAGTGAAAATAAAAAGCCTATCGCGTAGTAACAATATGCACATATAGAAACCCAAGAAGTGATTCTCAATACCTTTTAGCAGCTTAGAAATTATTCTTAATTACTGAAAACAATAATTAAATATATCATCCTGGATTATATAAATGTAATACTCCTTAAAATAAACAGAGAAAGAGGAAAATTAGACAGTTCAATTAACACCTATGGCCTAGAAATCATGGTGAAGACTCCAATAAGAGTAATCTAAAAGAATAAAGCATGTCGGTCAGATAAACCTGAATCCCAGATTGTGGAGTACAAAAATAAAAATCCTTAAAACAAGAATGTCAGATCTCTATGCACAACTTCTTATGATTGCAAGGAATTCAGTTTGAAAAGAACAAATAAAACAAAGCAAAATAATGTTTGAATACATATGACAAATAAATAAGAAAAATATGAATTATATGAACTACTCAATATCTAAAGAATGGATAAATATGTTCAGAAATTTACATGTAAACTAGGCATACAGAATGTATTAAATTTTTTCCCTATTTCAATCGTACCAGAAAAAATACAATTTGTATGATATTTTAGAATCTTCGTTCATATTTACGATAACTCTTCATATATATTTATTATAACTCTTACTAAATGCAGATGGATACCTCTAGATTCCATGATATTCTAAAGTTTGTTTCTTTTAACACTGCCAAAAACATTGACATAATCCACAAATAGGAGATGCCACTCTTTATTGTATTCTCTAAATCTTTCTATCATGTTTGATCGTGAACATGATGCCTGCACATAATCTACCTTCCTTACAGCCTGATTGCTCTTCAAGAAGAATATTGTCCACTATTTTATGAAAATATTTTATACGCTTTGTTAAATAAACTTATTCTTATGTAGTTGGAACATTCTTTTAGTCTCCTTTTTTTAAAATGGTTACAACAATGTCATTCTTCTAGCTAGATGGTGCTGTTTTCCCTAACCAACATTGGTTCAATAGTTCTAATAGCCATCTTCTCCCTTCCAAGGGAGCTAAAACAAAATTCAAAATATCAATTTATGAATGTATTCAATTATGAATGCGTTGAGTATGTCAATAAATTGATGTTTTGAATTTTGTGGATTAGCTCCCTCTCTCACTGAATGCCTTATTTGATCAACTCTATAGTCATTTCATTACTTCCATGACACTTTCTATTCTTGCGGTGGCACAAGGTTTCTTCAAGTTTTATTATACATACGTTATGGGAGAATTGAAGATTTTGTGCTTCAACTCAAAAATTATTTGGTTCCCTGAAATTGAAGGTGAAGCTTTTAACCGTGCAGAAATACTGACTCTGTTCTCCATTATTAAATTTTACAGCTGAAAGTACTGAAATCAACAATGACACTTACAACACGTCCAGACACTTCAAAAATGATTTAGTGTTACTCTCATAACAATGTCCCAAGCCCATTATTCCGCATTCAACATGGAATAAGTCTCCTTGAACATGGTCATTGGGTTTGGAACAATACATGATATGAAATGGTAGCAGATAGTTTTTTTTGTATGATTGGCATGTGAGAATCATAAAGATCGAAATGTAGCAGCTGGGAGTGCTCGGTTAAATTGCATATTAGTCAGACAGTGTGTATAAAGTTACAGAATGTTCAAGAACGGGTTTTGTCTGACGAAATCTGTAGGTTTGTGATCTACTCTGTATTATAGAGATTTACAAGTAAAGTTTTTTAACGCATAAATATGTCTTTCACATGTAAGGAGTGTAGTAATGTGATTGTTATCAAAAATAAAAATGCTGAAGCTGATTATGTCCAGTGTCATATCTGTAATGAAAAATATCATCTGAAATGTACAAGTCTTATATCGTCAAAGACAAAAGTTTTTGCCTTGAGGACTACTGCTAGGCAAATGTACTGGTTTTGTGCAAACTGTAAAACCAACGAGAACACCTTGGACATAAAAGGAACCTTCGTGAACATGAACAAAAACTACATGAATTGAGTAAATCATATGAGAGTTTGAAGAATGAAATGAAAGCTCGAGATTCTGAAAATTCCAAAGAGCAACTCTCCATAGATATAGAATCTCTCTATGTTGAATTTCCTGAGAGAGAGTGCCAATCAAAGAATATCACAATACATGGCTTGATCGAAGATCTGAATTTAGGAACAGAACACTATTTGATAGCCGAAAGGCAAGCAGCGAAATCTATCTTTGCAAAATTCACCAAAGACGAATGTGTTGTGACAACAATGAGACTGGGAAAAATACACCAAAATAATGATATGTCGAAAACAACTGAATATAATAATTCCAGACCATTGAAAGTGGTTCTTCAAAATAATGATTCTGCACTACATATTTTGAGAAACAAGAAGAAATATGCAAGAGAAGTTAAAATTGGTCCAGATCAAACACCACAACAACGTGAGAATTTTGCTGAGTTGCTTTCAAATCTGGAGACAGCTGCGAAAATGGAGTAATAAACAATTGAACTATATAAATGGAATTCCTACACTCATCGATGGAGATGACAAGATGAAATCAACCTCAACAAACTTTGAGAAAAACTCTCACAAAAACTAACATCAAGGCAATTGTCATAGATCTCTGAATATTTTCAGAACTGCTGTGGTCTTCGAACAAACGTATCAACATTAAACAAAAATGCACCAACATTTGAGCATACAGATTTATTGATATTTACAGACTTGGCTATAGATTTGACAGAAAATCAACTAGTCAGTTTCAACGAGGGGGTGGTGTACTGGTAGCAGTCCATCGGAAATTTACCAGTGTAGAAATTATACCATTGTGTACTGATATCGAACATCTTTTTATAAAAGTAAAAAATGGTCATTCAAACCTAACAGTCAATGCTGTTTACATCCCTCCTTGTTCACTACAATGTAAGTTTTTCCAAAACTCTTGAGCACATTTTTGAGCTTTATCCAACATCAACATTTCTTATAGATGGTGACTTTAATTTCCTCATGTCTATTGAACAAATAGACACAATTTAACTATTCTGTGAATTTTTGACTGCCTCAAATGATGAAATTATAACAGCCTCGTTGATCTCTAAATCTATGAATTATTTAAATTTATAGCAATCAAATAATACATTTAATATTAATAATAAAACACTACACTTGATATTTACTCTAAACAAAAATTGCATAATTAAACAAGCTGATTGTTCATTTGTTCCAATTGATATACACCATCCACCTTTAGATATATTCTTTTCCTTGAATGAAAATTCACTAGACATGACATTAAATTAAATTTTAAAAATGCAGATTATGTGAATTTTTTTCCCCCTTTTCCTTCATTCTGCTTTATTCACAATTAGTTCCACAATTTGAACTATTTGTGAATTTTAATAATATACAAAAACAAAAACAATTAATTTATAATTACAACAGTGATGTTGCCCAGTGGCAACTCAAGAGAATCTGGATGTGAGATCAATTATTCATTTGTAGGATTTTGATGTTCAAGTGGCTTGCAGTACCCCACAATTGGATACTATAGGGCCACATTAGCATTATCATTACTTTGCATAGAGAAATCTTGTTTATAAGAGTCATAGTTGATTTGCGCCCCAGTAGCCTGTAGATTGTTTTGAACTTGAGTAACAATTCTTTTCTTTTTGTGATTATGTGCTTTTTACACATAAGTCGTCTGCCAAGGTGCATTCCTATGTATTTAACAGTATCCACTTGTGGCAATAATTTATTATTCATTGTAATTGGGGGGACAAGATTTATTTTTGTAGGTGAAAGTCACATGAGAAGATTTTGTATCATTAATGTGAATTCTCCACCTTTTGAATTCTGTTGATAATTTGTTTAAATGTTGCTCTAGTAATTCTGAGGCTTAATGTAAAGAATGAAATATTATCTTTCAATTGGTTACCGTATCTTGAACATAATTCACTCGATTCGTCTCTTTCATACTTTTATGACAAGATGTATGAAATAATTGAAAAATATGTGCCAAAAAAGATTATGGTTTGTGATTCATATCTCCCGATGGTATTCACATGAATTCAAATTACTTTTAAAGGAAAAAGCTGAGGCTCATCTCGTTCATAAATTAACTGGTAATGATAAATATTATAATATATTTTCAGACATTTGAAGAGTGTGTAAAATAAAAGTTAATGATGATTTTAATTCATTTACGACTTCAGGATCCATAGTTCCAGGCATTTGTTCTATAATCTGAGGTCTAATGATAATGGAATCATTCTCATTGGTCACCTATGCCGTTATCATTTTTGTGAAGAAAACAATGTATCTGTTAATAGGAAAGTATCGGTAAAGATACTGACTTGAACGTTCGAGGAGTAGGAGGGATTAAGTTAGTTGAAGAGTTCGAGTACTTGGATACAATCCTACATACATCTGGAAATAGTGAAAAGGATATTGATGACTGCAATAAAGAGGAAAGAAGAGCCATAAGAATGTTGAATGGGGTGTTATGGAGTCGGGAAATTCACATAAGAAGAAAAAAGTTTAGAGTAAGAACTGTTATTGAAAACATTCAAACCTACGACGGAGAGAGTTGGAGTTGGAGTTGGAGGTTGCAATAATATGGCCATCTGAGAAGAGTATCAGATTCAAGATGGCCTAAGAATGTCCTCAATTGGTTTCCTCCAGGAAGAATGAAAAGAGGAAGGCCTCATAAAACCTGGAATTCATAAATAATTGAAGCCATATGTAAAAGAAGAATGGAGAACAAGCAATGGGCGGATACAGAAGGCTGGAATCACAAATTCAGAGGCAACTGCCAACAAGTGGAAATGCCAATAAAAGTAGAAATAAGTACAGTCAATTGCAGTTATAATGAACTTCTGGGGTCAAAAATTTTTGGTTCACTGTATCAGATGTTCACTATATCCAATGATGACAAAATTAAATAAAATTTCTTCACAATTATTGATTTTATCAATACATAGATACAGCATAAAACATTAACAGCACAAACTGAAAACTTCATTATCTTTATTTGTTCTTAAAACTCAATTATTTTCAATTGTTTGCTTCATACATTTTTCATTAGTAATTTCTCTAGATCCTTCTCCTAAATTGATGCTCTCTTCATATTCCATTCTACATTTTCGATGCCTCTGTGAATCATAATGTAGTCTTGACACCCTTCAATGCCTCTTCCACAGTTGGAACACTGTCCCACTCTCCGCAGAACCTTATACTCACCTAATGATATAGAAGAGTCTTTTGGTTGCAGGATGGCGGAAGCAGCATGTTTCATTAGAAACAGATCTTTTTTTGCACAGCGAGGGGTGTCGACAAGCTATGGGGCTATGGCAGTCGCACCCTTACTGTCGCCAATGTAGAACACTGCACTTTGTCCCATGGAAGATAACACCAAACTTGAAACTGAAGCAAGCAATCACACATCACAGCCGCCAGTTGTTAAGCCCATGCAGGACAGGCCTTGGTTTCCGCAGTAAAAGTGAGTGGCATAAGGTCCTCAGTAAGGTCCCATTCCAGGTCCGCTATCTTCAACTCAGGAGAGACTTCTTTGATTATAACCAACAATATTTTTACCATGCTGTCTGGTGTTGAACTTTGTGGCACTAAGGCAATACATTCTTTTCCAGAGGGAAATTAATTGCTAGGGCGCATTTCCCATGTTCACTATAGGTGAGGTTCAAGTTCACTACAACCCAATCTTCGTATGCTTATTTGTAAAGTAAGTGAAACAGGACCAGTGACATTAGTTCACTATAACCGAGATTTCACTATATCAGAGTTCTCTATAACTGGAATTGACTGTATTGTATTTATTTTGACAACACTATTTTTCTTCTTATGGGTAGTTAAGTTAGGTTGGTCTCAAAAATGCTGGGATATCAAATGTGCATATTTGTATTTTAGTTTACCAGAAACAATTTATAGGAAGTTTCCAAAAGGTTATGCGCATAATAATCACAATCAAAGAAATCAATTAATAGAGTGAAGAAGATAGATCGAAATTTTTTTTGTCCATTTTAACATTCCTGTATACATATGTATATACAGAGTATAGGGAAAGTTATGTAATGCTGCAGAAAATCGATTTAAAGATTTCGACAGAAATACACGTTTTGATTGTAATACTGGTCCCCTGATACCGAAAAAGTGTTTTTTTTGAAATGTCTGCCTGTCTGTCTGGTGTCTGAACACTACTAGCTCCTAAACCACGAGCAGGATTTTTTCCAAATTGAAGAAACGCATGTTGATCTGGCTCAAGTCGAATCTTTGAGATTTTGAAAAAAATTCTTTAAAATTTAGGGGTACTTTACATGAACTTGCGGACATGTACTAAATTTCCTCAAAAACTGGTCCATTTTTTTTCTTTAAATTTCTTGTAAGAATAGAGTAACATACAGTTATCAATGTGGCATAGGTCTGATTTTCACAGTTAACATTGAAGTTTCGAAAATTTCAAAAGTACACATTTTTTTCGTTATCTACCTACACCTACAAAAGTAAAGAAAGATATATTTTCTTTAAAAAATAAAATTTGTTCTTCATAGTGAGTTTAAAAAATGTAGTAGTTGTCGCGCAATAAGTACAATTTTAAAAAGTGACAAAAACAAGTTTTTTCTAAAAAATGGTTTCAAATATTTTCTTTAAACTTTTGGTAGGGAGAGAGCTAAATGAACTCTATAAAATGACATAAACACTATATTGCTGCATATTGCAAAAGTTTATTTTTTTTTTGACTTTTCTCTTATGTCATTAATATTTATTTTGGTGGCAATTAGTACACATTATTGTACTTATGAGTATGTGTGTTTCAAATAATGTGATTTAAAGTTTCTCAAAAACTCCACTGTTTTCTGTGAAAACTAGCTTAAAACTCCTCATTTTCAGAAATGCTCACCATTTTCTCAAAAATGACTCAACATTTTTTCTTCTACCATTTCAAGTGGATAATGGTAATTGCACTCTTTAATATGTCATATTAATGAGTGCAATTACCACTATCCACTTGAAGTTAATTTCGGTGTATGTTTTTTTTCTTTTTCTAAAATTATAAAAATGTAATTTTTTTGAAATATCTCTCGCCATTGATATGCATATTTCCAGCTATTTGCAAACTTTATTGTATTTGTGAGTTAAAATACTTAAAATGACTTCAAATTAAGTTTATCAAAAATTCAAAAATTTTCTGTGAAAAAGAGCTTCAAAATTTGTATTTACAAGCCCATAAATGCCAGTTTTATGAAAACTGCTCTTAATTTTAAAAGAAAATTACCATTGAGGATGAGATTTTACTGTTCTTTAATAATTTTAAAATAATATTTCTTCTCTACAATTAAGAAACCAAAATATTAAGAAAATGTCAAAAACATTTACTATGGGCAGCGATAAATGACAGCAGGCAAGAATATGTGGCAAGTTTGATTAGTTAACAGAGATTGAAGGAAATAGAAAACTAATACGGGAAAGTCTGCACCATTCTGTAGCATCACTAGGTATGTATTTTGTAGAAGTTAGGATTTTCAACCAATAGATGTTCTAGTATTTTTCAATTACAGAAGAAATGCATAATTGACTGTGTTGGCGAGTAATTGAGTTGAAGTAGTTTAATTGCTTGTAACAACTATTTTCTTATTAATTTTAGCATGTAATCGTAACTTTTAGCAGAATGTACATTTTACTCATAATTTACGTCTTGATATAAGATTGTAATTGTTTCGTGTGTAATCTTGAATATTCTTTTACATATGTCTATTTAGTTCTTTTCGTTTACAAACTACCTTGCTAATTGGAAAATTAATGAGCGGGTAAGATCATTAATACATAATCTAAGCTGAACAGGAGGCCCTCATCCACGGAAGATGAGAATTTTCAGAGTACCATCGTCACTGTGGCTTCAACCGTGATGAAACAACATGCTGAATTTCCATCATGGTTCCATACTAGTGTGTTGAATGAAGATTAGGTTGTTTTATAGTATTAGGCTGGCAACGTTATATCTCGAACGTGGCATTGGCAGTAGTGAAGTCAAAATCTTGGGCTCATCGCCATCTTATGTCGCTACAGACTCGTTCGATGTCAGTCTTATATAGAGTAATTTATGAGTTTAGTCTTCATTTTAATGAGTTTCTGCTGGGCTTTGGCAATTGCTGAATTATTTACACCATAGTGATGAATAGTTGTTTTGTGTTTTAAAATAATTTTTAAATTTGTATCACAAGGGAAAAGATATTGGAATTTCAAAAGACCACTTGGTTATTGCAGGGGCAGATTTTAATGAAATGTCATTTTTCGATTCACTTTAGAACAATGCTATTTAGTACATAAATTCATTTTAAGCTATGACAAAAGGGAATCTATTTATATCTATATATCTATATATATATATCTATATATCTATATCTATATCTATATCTAT
>BOPP01000081.1:1899294-1996460 GCA_017312745.1 Gryllus bimaculatus
TATATAATGTTTTGCATTTTTCATTAATTTCGACTAATAAGTCTTCTATTTTAATTTTTTCATAATTTTAATTCATGTTGTGCTGATTTCATTGATTTTAAAACTATTTTAATGGTACTGACTTTGGTCAAATAATATTTACGAGATGCAATAAATGTTCTCCACAGACTTCCTGAGTACCTATACCTAGTAGCCTATTCGATTTCTTCGCTCAAAAGTTGTAAGTATGTAATCTAAGTGTTCTCATTGTGTAATCTAAGTAACTCATTGTGAGTATGTAATCTAAGGTATTTGTGATGCCTGTCAGCGCCATTGGCGGTTCAGCTGATTCACAAATAACTACAGACAGAGATTTTCTGGTAAAGAAACCAAAAATTTGCAAAACACTCAAATCAATAGAAGACGCCTCAATTACATTTTTATGTCACTTTTCTTTGCTTTTGGGGCATTTTATAAAACATTTTATGAGCATTTTATGGATCATTTTTAGCGATGTTTTAGGTCATCAAAATCCACCTTTTCGTGCTTTGCGATCAAAACATTGGTAATTTAGGTACTACATTTCACAGTCAGTTTATGATGATGTTGAAGATGATGATGATGATGATGATGATTATTATTATTATTATTATTATTATTATTATTATTATTATTATTATTATTATTTATTATTTTTATTTTATATAACAGGCAATCACCCAATTTGCAGAATTTCAACATATATAATATTTATTACATTTGCTTGTAGTTTGCATATTGTAATAACATTTGTCATTGTTGACAAATTAAGTAATGTGGAAACCATTTTGAAATCAACATTAATTTTATTTACTAGCCTAGACATACGCCAAAGTGGGACATTATTTTACGATTTTGTGGAATGGGAGAAATTATTATATGATTTTAACTAATTTTGATTTTGGTTTGTACATTATATATTTGTAATTTAGCATTTCCTGTACAAATAAATAAATATTATGCCAATTGTCGCTGTAGGGGTGTAAAATGAAACATTAGTAGATCTAAAATTCCGTGTAGGGATTTTCCACGAAACAATAGATAGTAAATACAGACAGCCAACATTATTATGTAAAAGGTTGTATAAAAACAATATGTCATTAAGGTTTCAATAATATGACAAAGGAAAAATTTTCAAAATTTCAGCAATTTGCAGTCATGAGGTGTTCTGGGAGTTTTAGTTTCCAAGCTCCGAAAGTAAAAAAATTATGTTTAAACGATTCAATTTTATCAACGTGAATAGCATAAAAAGGAGACCAGACAGAACAAACATACAGCAAAATTGGTCTAAGAAGTGTGAAATATAGAATTTTAAACAATTTGGGATTAGAGAAGTCTGTTGAACTACATTTTACAAATCTCAACATTTGTAAAGCCTTATTTGTAATATGATCAATATGAAAATTAAATTTCAGTTTTTGATTAAACATGACACTTAGATTTATATATTGTGTGACAGATTCTAAGATATGATTATCAGTATTACAAGAGAATACTATTGATGATCTTGCTCCAGAAAAACTCGTGACTTTACATTTTGATACATTCAGAGATAATGTGTTTTTCATACACCATACACATTATTACGAATGTGTGATTAAATTACCATTTAAAATTGTGTGGGAAAAGAAATAGGCTTGTGTGTATCAATTTCCTGTTGTTTTTTAATTAATTAATTAATCACTAATTTCCAAACTGAGATTTCATAAAATCATGGATTAATACCATTAGAAGAGCAAACTGGCTAACAATATCTGCTTCATCTATTTTCTCTCAATATTTTTGTCTGTAAGACATGGAATTAATAGGCCACAAAAAAAGAGTTAAGAAAAGCTGTCCATAACACATTTGCAGAATCTTTGGAAGATGCCACAAACCCCATCAACAGAGGAAATTGTATTTTAGAAAATGTAATAGATGATGATTTGCAATTTAGTAAGGCAAATAATGATTATCAGTCTGTTGTAGTGTTCTTCGTTGCCCATAAGTGTGACACTAGGAAGGTCCATTGAATTAAACACCCTATTTTAAATATAATTTTAATGAATGAAAATATCCGTTTAAAACTCAGAAATCCTTTAAATCAATCTAGGGATGTCAAGTTTGGAGAAAATCGTCAGATCGATTTAGGTGCTAGCCAGACGGAGATGCAGATATTGACCAGACGGAGATGCAGATATTTTGCCGTCAATCGGTGTGTTGGTATCAAGGAACCAAAAAACGTGGATTCTGGCTCCACAACGTGTTAAAGAAGATCATTTACTATTACATGTGATGAAGATTTTGTTACTTTTTTGTTTCCAGGGCCCAGCAATAAGTTTCTGTCGAAAATTCGCCGTTTTGTGGCGCACAATTTTAATTTTTTTTCTGATTAAGGGCAAGAAATTAAAATTAATTTTTAAAAACGCTTTTTTTTAAAAAAATGTTTTAAGAAATCTGATATATTATACTGGTAAGTTCCCACATTTACTTGAAAATATGGAGAATCCTGGGTTTGAAATTGGCCCCTGGTTTAGGAAAATGTAATTATTGTATGCTTCTTTAATTAAACATTTCAATTTTTTAATACTTTTGTCATTGTTTGGAATTGATGTTAAGAAATATTTACAGTTTCTTAATTCAATAAACTATTTTCTATAGTAATTCTATAGTATATCTTTTTATAGATGGTTACGTAGTTCCCTACTCATGATTTTTGATTAGTATTACTTATGGACAAGCAAACTCAGTATTTGCCTATTCTTCAACTAATTCTGAGACAGCTATATTACAGTGTTGAAAATATGAATAATTATTAATTTAGTAGATATTGATAATTGCAATGTTATTTGAATAGCTGAACTATATAAGTACAGAACTGCAAATATTAATTGAATGTAATTGTGAGAATAACTACTTACAATGAAAACAAACAAAATCATGTACTAGTAATTTCTGTTTTGTTCTCTTTAAATAGGAAGCAGTGTGAGTGCAACCACGGGGTACCTGAAACTGACTTCATTTGATGCGGGCAGTCAAATGGCTTGTGTGCATGGACTCTCATCAAATGAGAACAATAGGTAGACATGAAGTTTTTTATAAACTAGGTAAGAATGACTGTGATGTTTAGAAATGTAAACAATATTGTAATTTATTTATACATACGGCAGCAGAAAACTGATTTAGCTGTAATCAAGATATTCAACCAATTTGAATTAATTTACCCTGAAGTTTACAGTTAATAATTTATAATCTAAAATCATAGAAGAGAGAATAAAGTCTTTTTAATTTGGAGACAGCTGGCTGAGACGAGCTCTTGTGGAAGGTTATTCCAGTAATTTACTATGTGGTTCGCTAGGATGTTTTTGTATAAATTTAGCCTTCTTTAGCTTCATGATGTGTTGTATATTGTACTTGTATATGTATAGTATATGTAATTGTCTTAAACCAATATTTCCAACATGAGATTTTCGAAAATATGGAGAAATCGTCGAAAATGGGACTAGCACCATTTTCTCTACCGCCCGTTGTTACATACGACAAAATTTACTGAAAAAATTTAGTGCAGTTTTTAAGAATTTCTTTTTTTAGGAATTGCGTAAATTTCAGACACAAATTACGCGAAATCTACTTTTATGAACGCATTTCTTTAAGAAAAAATGGATTTGCACAATTGTAGTTGTGGGAAACAGCCGAAAAAATACTTTTTTTTTTTTTTTGCAATTTTCAAAACATCAGGAATTTTAACGAACACGAGTCCTGCACCTTCCTCTTAAGCGTCCTTTACGCTATCTATGGTCAAAATTTAATCAAAAACTTTGGAGCCTTTTTAAGAAAAATGGTTGAAGGGAAATAAATATTGCCCATGTTTGACACAATTACACAAAAAAACGCAGATTTTCGGAAAATTGAACATGACATTTGAAGATCTGTTTTTGATAAACACCATTATGAAACTAGTGGTGCTAAAAAAACACATGCTTTC
This sequence comes from Gryllus bimaculatus, assembly GCA_017312745.1. NCBI lineage: Eukaryota > Metazoa > Arthropoda > Insecta > Orthoptera > Gryllidae > Gryllus > Gryllus bimaculatus. The sequence goes on from BOPP01000081.1 coordinate 1,903,277, forward strand.
TCGCATTATTTCTAACTGTTCCTCTATAATACTACATAAACATACACTACATAAACCTGTCAAAGTGTTTTCAACCAGCAATAATTTTTTCAGCTCCCAGACACGAACTCACATCCTCGAAGTAGCTTGCAGACATACCACGACACAGACGCGCTGTATGGGTCGGACTCGGGCAGACGCATAAAAACGTAAATACCCGCATCAGTAAAACAAATTAAAACATCCGTTTGAAAAAAGCCTCCAGGTCGTTCAGATCGATCAGGGAATATCAATTTTGGAGAAAATCGGCTGAACGGTTTCGACGTGAGCGTTGACCGCAGACGAACAGAGCTGTTTTGCCGTTAATCGATTTTTCGGTATCAGGGACTAACAAAACATTGATTTTAGGTATATCACGTGCTAGAGAATTTTGTTCTATAATTATCAACTGCAGTTATCCACTTTTTCGTTACCAGGGCTCGGCAATACGTTTTCTACCGGAAATTCTCCGTTTTCCGGCGCAAGATTACATAACTTATTTTTAAGAGAAAGGAAGAAATAATATCCGAAACCGTAAGGATATCATCGTAAAATAAAAACTAAGTTAGTTAAAGGCAGTGTCTATAATGCATTTAAATTTCTTGTTGAGAGATTAAGTGGTTTTTTAGTTCAATCGGTTCATACAGATGGACGGACAGACAACAAACGGTTTGACGTGAGATTCGTTTCAATAATCGAACAAATTTAAAAGGTTTTTAAAATTTGAAAATTCGAAAATCTCTTACAGACACTTCTGGTTTATATTGATTACATTTGTAAGTGCTTTAAATGATTTTCAATAGTTTATCAAAAACTCGATAGTTTTCTGAGAAAATGAGCAAATTTCGCATTTTCAGAAAAAAACTGAAACATTTTCTCAATATTGGTTCCGAATTTTTCAACGAAAACTTGCATATAGTACCAGGTTCTACTTTTTTCTTTAATAAAGCTTTTATTCAGGGGACAGCCCGTTACCCTTTACCCCTTGATGGGACACATATTCGACCACACTTGCGGGCTTCTCTCATTTCGGGGTCAGACGAACGCGAGGCCCTCCGCGACAACGCATACATAAGAGACAAGGGGCAAACAATCAAGCACAAGGCGGGAATCGAACCCGCAACCCTTCAGACCGATCCAGACCGGTCCAGGTTTTACTCTTCTATAATATTCTTCATGTCATGTTTGAGTTCTACTGTTCTACTGAGAAACATTCAGAACATGTGAAAAAATGTCCTTTGGGCGGCAAAAGATGGTAGCTAAGAAAATAATGCAAAACCGGAAAGCTAGTACAGACTAAAGAGATAGGGAAACTAACAGGTACGAGGAAGTCTGTGCCATTCTATAGTACCACTATTTTTTACCCATACGTCGTGTGAGAAGAAACATTAATGAAAAAATCCCATGAGGTTTTTGAGAAAATAATTTTCTTTTAGAAACTGCATTAATTCTAAGCACAAATTACGCAAAAAAGTTGATTTTTCAAAAAATGGTACACGACCTTTTCTAAGTTCCAATATTTTCCAACATTTTGTTTAAAGAAAAAATAGCCATCTCCAATTTTGTCGTTTTGAAATGTTAACTATTTGCAACATTCAAAACTCGGAATAGCCGAAAATGGTACTAGTACCATATTTTTTACCGGCTCATTACATGTGAGGAAAAAATTTGAAGAACAAATTTAGAGCGATTTTTGAGAAAAAATTGTTAAATGATTTTTTTAACTTGCATATATTGCGCAAACGTATATGAAAATTACTCATATTTTCGAAAAACTGAACATGAACTTATTTAAAGATCCGTCTTTAAGGAACAGATTTCATAAAGGAAAAAACCGTTATCTTTAATATTAGTTGTAGGAAGACGCTCCAAAAATTGCACTTCAGCGATTTTCAAAAAATCGCGAATTTCAACGAAAGTGAGAACTGCGCCATTCTCTTAAGCGTCCTTTACGCTAACCGAAGACAAAGTTTGATAAAATATTTTGGTGCCATATTTGAGAACATTTTGGAAATGTTTTTGAGGTTTCATGTAAAATACCGTCAAAAATCAAATTATCCCTTTGAAATCCCAAAGCCTTGAGTTCATTAAGATCGATTTTGGAATATCAATTTTGAAGAAAATCGACTGAACGTTAGTTAGCGGACGTTAGCGTTGATCACAAACGGATAGACAGACGTTTGAGACTAACTTTTTCCGAAGTATTTCGCGGTGGATAACTTAGGATTTTCTTACTAATTGCAATATTAAACACATCTTCTACCTCACCTTTTTCTAGGTAAAATTACTTATCGATTGGTCTAACAGGTAAGGAATTCAACGCAGCAAGTTGTTTATCAGAACAAGACTAGAATTAACATCAACGTTAGCGTTTTGCAAAAAGTTTACCACTGACAGTACTCGTATTAATTCGTATCGACCTTAATTCTCAGCAAGTCAGAGAATTTGCTATACATGGATAAAAACATTCTCTCGATGTCAATATTAAAGAAATACACGCACGTCATGCCCAGAAGATAGTGAGATAATTATTCCCTCAGAAAACATATTTAATACCATGGTAAGAAACCTACTGGATATCCGATTCTCGGTCAATTCCATGCGAATGCGACAGACATATAGGAGCTGCAGAGCCAAGTACGGTGCTATTTGCAGAGTTCTTGCAATTAACTTAGCTTTGATACTATCTAAGCACCTAGTGCAACAAAGTAACACTTTATTTCCAAATTTAATTTTAAGAATCATACATATTGAGGGAAATGAATTTAAGCATATGTTGCACGAAACTGGCAAATTGAAAGCGAAGCAGAAAATTCAAGAATATGGTTTAACGTTACTTATCGCATTCGTTATGATGTGAATGAGAAATACCAAAAATAGAGAGAAAAATAACAATACGAGCCAAAATAATTCTAAAAACACAAAACTGGTAAAGAAATCAAAGCAAAGCCATTTAGGCAGGTGTTATCAAAATAAGAGGAGTTTTTTTGCATCAATTAGATAGTTAAGAATTCTGAATCGCTGAACATTTGTTTTGAAAAGCTTACACTCAAAACTGGCCCGAACACATCAGTCGGTACTCAGCCTGAGACAAATAAAATTAGAAGAGAGGGCGCGAGAGTCGTTCCAAATCCTGCCCTGCTCCAGTCACGGATCGCAGACACACACAGAGAAGTTTTTCCGCCGACTGCAGCTCAGCGGTTGCGAGGGCGTGGGAAGCCTTGTATTGCTCGGGGAAGTTTCCTTGATACACGAGCTCCTTAGACCTTGGCCATTGCTGAAGAGCACGGTCGGTAGAGATACATAGATTTGACTCGTAACGGCACGTACCAATTTACAATGCTGCCAATATTCACCTCGTACCTTCAAAAATAATTGTATTTATCATGCGACGTTTTGGACCGAAAAGTTCACAATAATGGTTGGTACGCCCTTTAAAGCCGTGACGTAGAAGGAGCCCTCCCCTTCCCACACCCCTCCCCTTCCCACTAGTGGAATAACTAGAAAGTTGCGCGAATAGTACAATGCGACTATTACATTAGTGTGCCGTGATCGTAGAAAATTCTGCTCAATCGCCGGGGAATGGTGCTCAAGGTTTCCCCCTGCAAAAGTCATGCTTTCCAGTTTTGTTGAATAGTCGGTTTGTGATGGCTCGCTTGAATTTTCACCCTCTAGCAGCACACGAAAAATATGTCAAACTGTTATGTCCATCGTATGCTGGAGTCTTTGTTAGAAATGTTGACAAATGAGGAGTGAAATTACGGTCATTTTCAACAGGACTTCGCAATAACATACACTACTTCAGTTTCCTTAAGGGTTTACATGCCGTTCATGGAGACAGAATTATCATACGTGGTTTGTGGCGAGCACGCTCTCTTGAACTGGCTCCGTTTATTTCTTTAGGGATTCCTGAAAGTTGCGGGTATGTAAACTCTTAAGGAAACTAGTGTGTGCGGTTGCGGAGTACTGTTGAAAATGACCGTAATTACTGTCGTTTGTCAACATTTAGAAGAAAGCCTCCAGAATACAATGCACATGAGGAACTCGAGGAACTGGCTGATACGGAATATATAACAGTGAGAGAGACTGGAAAAACAATACAGACATTTAAAAATGGAAAAGCAGCCGGTCCGGGATTTATAAACATTGAATTGCAGAAGCATGGCCCCAGTTTATTATTGGATTTTCTTACTCGACTGTACAATAGATGTTTAATGGGGGGGGGGGGAAATTACCTAAGGACTTCAGGAAAGGATACATCTCTAACATCTACAAGAAAAGTGATAGAAAACAGTGTGCAAATTATAGAGGTATAACTGTCCTTAGCAGCATTGGACGAGTGTATGGAAAGATATTAAAAACGCGACTGGAAAGAGGCCTCATTGATGTCGAGGAACAGAGCGGCTTTCGAGCGGGACGCTCATGTATTGATAACGTGTTCAGGATTAGATAGGTAACCGACAAACGTTTCGCCCATAACTTGGTGACGCACCTTGTGTTTATCGATCTGCGTAAGGCCTACGACACTGTTCCATTATCTAGGCCGTAGATGGCGATGGAGAAGCAAAATGTAAATACGCAATTGATTAGAGCCGTTAAAGATTTGTGCAGTGATAATACGAGCCAAATAAAAGTAGGGAGAAACATTTCAGCACCATTTCCAATAAATAAAGGTTTACGACAGGGGTGCTGTGTAGCCCCGACTTTGTTTAAATTATATTTGAACGAAGCCCTGAGAAGATGGAGGAAGAAATGTTGTAATATGGGTATTAAAATTGGTGACACTATGTTATTCTCTCTACATTTCGCAGATGATCAGGTGGTGTTCGCTGATGATGAAGACGATGCTCTATACATGCTGCGAAAATTATACGAAGAGTACTCGGAATGGGGTTTAGAAATAAACCTAAACAATGCTGAGTATATGGTAGGTACAATGCTGAGTAGGAGGAAGTGCTAAAGGTCTGAAACTGGATGATTGTTCGGAAGTAAAACCCTGTCAAAAATGCATATACCTCGGTTCAGAAATAAACGCAAATGGAGGCAGTACGCAAGATATTATAAACAGAATTGCAAAAGGTAGAGTGGCAGTAAGACAACTACATCCACTGATATGGAAAGATAAATTAAGAGTGTAAAAAGAAAATTATATAAGACTGTTGTAGAGAATATTGCCATTTATGTATCTGAGGTATGGGAAGTAAAAAGAGCGAAAATAAATTGAAGGCAATGGAAATGGATTTCTGGCGCCGAAGGACTGACTTTAATGGATAAAGTTAAGAACGAAGAAATTAAACGTAAAGCGGAAGCGAGTTTTAATATAATTGACACCACAGAAATGAAAAGACAAAATGGAATGGGCACATGCAACGAATGAACGAAGAGCGTTCGCCGAAAATATTGTGGAAATGGCAACCAGCTACCTATCGACGAAGAGACAGACCTAGACGTACCTGGGGAGAGGGAGTCGATGATGCAATGGTGAAGAGAGGATTAAGTAATGAAGACTACACCGATAGAGAGGTGTGGAGGCGGGGATGCGAGAGACACCCTAGGGTATAATATAACTCGCTATACTAAAAAAACTACGAAAATGAAGACCTGCGCCATTCTTGAGTTTCTTCTTCTACCAATGGTAAAAATACAAAGAAGAACTTTGGAGCGGTCTTTGAGAACTTTTTTTATATAATTTGTAATAACTTCAACAGGAAATTACGCCAAATCTACTCATTTCCCCCCAAATTGTACATAACCTATTTTAAAGATTGGTTTTTAGAACATAATTCAAGGCAAACATTTCTATCTTTTAAATTTGTAGTAGAAAATACTTACGAAAAAAATAAAGAAACTAATGGGGCTAAAGCAGCAGGTACCTCGCTCTCAGTTACGTAAAATACGTATTATTAACAGTAATATCTGTCCTTATGAACACATCCCAGTCATCATTTGTACGAGCTGACAAGCTAATGTCGAAAATCTTGCCACTGTTGGGACTCGAACCAACTTCGATTTTTAGTTCAACTTCCGAAAACTCAAAATTAAATAATTTTTCATTTAATTATATCATTTCTACGAACTTAATAAAAATGTTTAGAAAACACGATAAAATATCTTTCTGGACGCTACTTTTTTTAAATTTCCTATTATCATTACATTTATATAGAGCCAGTGCTACAATTGTGTGATATATAATTATTAAATTATAGTATAATTATATAACTATTTTTATTAATTAAAATTTAAGTTGGGGCGCGTTCCAGGACCTTTTCTTGTTCTTCTTCTTGCGAGTGTTTTACAGCTCTTGTGACCGTTTCTCGCATTCCAATCTCCATACCACTCTATCGTTCCAGTCATTCTCTTCCAGTCCTCTTCTTTGCATATCGTTAAAAATCTGATTCTGACATTCCTCTCTGGGTCTACCTCTTTTTTCCTCTCAAGGTCTACCTAACATTTTTTAAGTCAAGCTCTGCGTATTGCAGTACATAGTATGCAATATGTATGTTACATTGTATGCTATACAGTACATTCATATAATTATGTTACAATAACATTACCACAAACAATCACTTTACAAATCAGAAGTTACTTAATACACAAAATTGCATGAAATAAATTTGTGTATTCTTATTTCTTCCAAAATAATTGAACACTAATTATTTTACATCTGTCACTTTCCAATGATTTATGGTGATTGGACGAGTTACAATACTTGTTCCAGGCATATTTATCCTTTTAAATGTATATAATACAAATAGTTGCTAACGCATTAAATATCATTGTTAAAATCAATATTATTTTCCTTCTTGATCTTCCGTTTAATCGCTAATTGTATAGAAACACTTACACTACAGAAAATTTTGACTCAACCTTTTCGATTAATCGTTTAATGTGATCAGCCAATGTGTTGTAAAATATTGTACGTGTATTGTATGTGATTTTTTAAAGTGAACTGTGTAACACTCACGGGCGGCTGGTGCCCTAACAGACTGGAGGTTGCACTTCCATTGAATGACGGAAATTTAGGTTCTAAAATTCAAAATATAACAAAAATGTACGCAATTCAAGTAAATTAATTAAAAATACGTTAAATAAATGTATATATTGAAACATTACTTACATAATTTTATGCACAGTGTCCATGTCAGGTATATACAACTTTCGCGCACGTGCTTTCGGCTTTGATCTCTACAGGGCACTGAAGTTTTTGTATTAGTTCGGCATTGAGACAATTGTCCGGAATATAATTCATACACAACAAAAAAAATTGGTTTCCAAAATACGGTGATTGATGTTAGCACATTGAAACAAGCACTATTATTTTGACACGTTTTACAGAAATAAAATTATTTTATTTCGAAAACTTCAATACATTGAATAGAATGCCTTATTTTACGTGGCGAGACTCAGGCCATTAGGCCTGCTCTTCCGCCTGACCACGCAAATTTCGCTACGCTCCTTTCACCAACTAGCAGATAAAGGTGGTATTTCTTGGGCGAAAAACAGGCGATTTCAATTTAGCTCAGAGGCGTCATTTAGGCTTGAGGATCTTTTACACACAAGTAAATCTACGAACATGGGACAGCCGGCTTTACTCCTCCGAAGGAAGACGTTCGAAGGATTTTTTCGCCCTTAAAAATCCACGGCTTCGATCGGGTTTGAACCCGCCAACTTGGTACAACAGTCCGATACGCTAACCATCGCACTGCGAATGGTATACAAGGTCCATTATAAAAGCAATTCGCATTTTCCGAGAAAAATAGATTTATTGATGAGACCTGTACAAATGCTTAAAATTCTTTAAAAACTCCCCCCTGCATCAATACACTTGCGGAGACGTGTCGGCCACGTCTGGAAGGCACCCTGAAAGTCCTTGTCGGGAATGTCTCTCAGAGACGTTGTAACACGCTTGGATGTTTTTCAGGTCTCCCAATGCTTTCTTTTCAGCACTCTCTTCAGTCGTGGAAACAAAAGAAGTCGCATGGAGCCAAGTCGGGACTGTAAGGGAGATAGGGGACCATCGGGCCAGGAGGTTGGTAACGATGAAGGACGTGTGGCTGGGGGCATTGTCATGGTGGAGCTTGGCCGTGTCTTGGATGCCAACCCTCACTCGCACGTCTCGGCGTTTCAATCCCTTGAGCACCAGGTTAAAGGCTGAGATGGCATTTTCTACCTACGGTACAATTTCAAAATGGACTACTCGGGCGTCAAAGAAGATAAAGAGCATCGTTTTGATGCGAGTCTCGCTCATTCTCGCTTTATTGAGGTGAGGTGGGGGGGGGGAGGTGCTACTTGCTCTTGAAGCATCTGGAATGATTCGTTGGGATTCTTTCCAAGCTTTACGCAAAACGTGACGGCGTATCGCTGTTCAAGCGAACGCTTCATCGCACCGTGTTACAAAGTCGGAAAAAACACTATGCAGAGACACTTCTTTCCGTTCACACTGTTCAGAGCAAACCCGCGACCGGCTACGTTAGAAGGACAGACCCCCACCAAATTTCCCGACCGGTTTTACCGCGCTGCCGTGGATAGTCGGGTCACAATAAAATCATACGCATTACTTTCGTAATGGACCCGATATATAGTAATAATTAAAGATCCTTCCAAACACAGATTCGTATTCCCACCAGCCCTCTCAGACTGTAAGTGCGGGTAGAAATATATATCCAATGTGAGAGACAGAAAGGAACTTTCTTTCAGAACGGCTAACTTTTCACAAAGAAGTTATCAAGTGTACATATTGAACCAACAAATCTAGTGCCCAATGAAAACAAATTATCCAAACTTCATAAATAATGCATTCAAAACTTGTGTTTTTTCAGTAACACGCGAAATTCATAATATTTGCCGCATAGCAGCTTATAAGACCGAGCTGTTCCTAGGGTACCGCTAGAAGTTGGCGCCAGCGCCACAAATTGGCGCACAAAGTTTGGTGCTTACGTTATTCCACAAATAAGTTTTCAACTACCATCGGTCGATTTAGATCCCTTCAATTGGAACATTCCGATAAATATGACTCTTGCAGACCCGCATTTCGCTAATGCCATTTTCACTGATTTATTGTTACGCTCAGAAATATTCTAGTTAGTTCTGGCTACAGAAAATAGTTCATTAGGACCTCACAAAGTCGTCACGGCAAACACATTGTAAAGTTGGCTAATAGTTGGTCTACAATGTCTACAAGAAACAAAGCACTAGTCATTACTCGGCATCTTCTAATCACAAAGGTTTGGAAGTATCACAGTTTGGATTAAGCAAGTTTTGCCAATTAGAGGAATTGTCCACGTCTAAGCATTCAACCCCAGAAAATGAACATTGCGAAGATTTCTTTCGCAAAACCACCATTCGTGATCGCGACAGTAGATATATCATAAAACTCCCAAACTTAATGCCCCGACGTTAAGTGCAAGTCAGGCTCAGACGAAACGGCGTTTCTTATCGTTGGAAACCAGGCTTCAGAGAAATACTGAACTCAAACTCAACTATGTAGGGTTCATGAAAGAGTATGAAAACTTGAGCCACTTGAGCCACAGAAGAGGAATCTGGCTCCATGGCTAACTCCGACTAGTACATTCCTCACCATCCGGTATTAACCCTCTGTGTGACTACGAAATTATCGATCGTATATAATGCTTCAGCTAAATCTAGAACAGATGTATCACTAAATTATCCTTTTGCAGTAGAGCCAGTCTTGAAGGGAGACCTATTCAGTCAGGTTTTCAGTTTAGGATGAACACAGTGGCTTTCATGGCCGACCTTCCGAAAAAAGGATAGATTGCTTTGGCAGCATACAGTGGAACTTCCATATCATAAGTTATTAAGGAAACCAGATCCTTCGGTACAATTGAAAGAGTATTTTCTCAAAACGCTCACTTACGGTACAGTCCCTCCTTCATTTCTTGCCACGAGAGTTCGTTCTCAATTAGTGCTTAATGAAGATACATATTATTCAGTTGCATCTGAGATAATTACTAATGATTTTTACTTGGACGATTGTCTAGCCGACGCTGCGATGGAGCCAGAAGCTCTTCGAGGAAATTAGCAACTCAATAAAATACTGTCTACTGGCGGTTTTTATCTTCGTCTATGGAGCTCGTGGATATGTGAAAATTTATTCCTATTGAAGACTAGGAGATAGCGGAAACAAGAAGTTTCGATGATGAGGTCAAAAAGCAGTTTAGAAAAGGGCGAACTTCTAACAGTTTCCAAAACATTTGAAGTGAAATGGATACATAATTAAATAGGAAAATTATTTCCAACAACTATCGCATTTATTTTCAGAAGACATTTCACTGGCTGAGACCCCAAACGAACTGATATTATATTTTTCTACACATTACAAAGAATAATTAACAATCTCCAAGGTAATAAAAATGGCAAATTAATTTAAACTATCTGCTATAAACACTAAAAACTCTCTGAGCAATTCAAACGAGTTATGAAGGCCGTGCTACATCATAATATCTTAACAAATACACACCTCATCATAGTCACATTAAAATGAATGACTTCCGTTAGGTTATACAGTGTACGAGACATAGGCACGATCATTGATAACTCACATTCAAAACTTTGCCTGAAGCATTCTCAAATGTTGCGTCATCCATATTATTGCTTTGAAACGCTGCACGATGGCTAGGAATGATCCAGCAAGCTCTTATTACTCGGGTTCGCGCCACTAGTCGCCAAGCTGGAAGTCCAGTGGCCGCGCAGAGAGATCATATTTTTGCTTTGTTGCAATATTTCTGGTTACTCGCTCTTTCTCTCCCGTTCCGTTAGGTCCATCATTAGGAATTTTTAAGAAAGGGTCTTAACACCTTCCTACCTCCAGAAGATGAGAACAATTAGAGGCAATATTTCTGACGAGTTTTTAAAACAATTCACTTGTTGGAAGCCATATTTTGTTTCATAATTAGTTATTGACACAATTACAATACTATTATCTCCTTAAACTACAATTGAATGTGTAAAATCCAGAACGGTATAAGTGACTCATAAATTCTGAGAAAAACGTGTTTATTTTATGCTATATTTCAGTGGCAATATATTTTCGTGGTTTTAATGAACAATTGAAATGCCATGGTGTTAATGATGAACAAAACACAACGACTTCACAGTAATATTGATTTATAAACAGATTTCTCAGAATTTATAAAATGTCACTTGTACCGTTCTGGTTTTCACCCATTCATCAGGTAATATAGTATGATAAATAAAATATTTAAGATATTCTCTTTAAACTAGAATTGTATCAGATAATATAGTATAGTAAATCTAATTTACAACCCCAAATATTCAAAGTAGTAAGAGCCAACAGCGTTAACTGAGCCAAAGATTTTGGAGTGAGATGGGCAGTGGCCCCGAGAATTCCTCAGAAATTTTACTGGATATACCTTAGTCTAATTTAGCGTTCAAGATGCCCAGAGTAGAAAGAAGAGAGGTAGGACAACCATTTTTCTGAATTATTCAGAGTACAGACGAAGATGGCTCAGCGACATCAACCGTCGTTGCTGCAGCTTCTCGTCGGGAGGTCCTTGGGTTCGAGTCTATACGGTGGGGGATGTTTGACGTGAACTATATGTTTAGGTTGAATACAGATAGTCTGGAACAAAATTGCAACGGCCGATTGTGCGGGAGGTGTCCGTAGTATTCCCAGAACCGGGCGAATGCCGGAGCGGTACACTATCGAATGTGCTACAGAACACGAGTGATCTTCCCTTCTTCATTCTTGTCCTCTCCTCAATTACACAGGCACAGAGTTACATTTACACTTACATTACATTCAGTGGCGGCTCGTGATCATGCAATTCGGGTGTGCAACGTGTCTCTCTGTCTCTCTTTCCCTCTCTCTCTCTCTCTCTCTCTCTCACACACACACACACACACACACATATATATATATATATATATGTGTGTGTGTGTGTGTGTGTGTGTGTGTGTGTGAGAGAGAGAGAGAGAGAGAGAGAGAGAGGCACACATTTCATACATATATATTCATAAAACATATTGTGACATAAATAACGACAAATAAACATTGAGCATCTTATGACGTCTGATAGCATTCTGAACGGTATCTTTCATAAGCAGTGAGGGTTATCCGCATTTCTTTTCATAACATCGGCTTTGACTCCGCTCGGCAAGGATTCCTCCGAAATATTTTCTTCTAGAGTCGGATTACCGCATATCTATTCAGCACGTTCCGGAACCGGCTTTCCAGGGGTGTCAAGAGTTCTATTGAATAAGCTGGTTCAAAACTTTTTACTCCCACTTTTGCTATAGAGTTTCTTTCCATAAGCTTGCTGTACAAATTTTACGCTAAAAATCCAAGTTACCGAATACTCAAAATAATCTAGATAATTTGCAGTCTACACCGTGTGACGAAGTCAATTCAACGCTGTTTCTTTTCAGTAATTTTTTCTTCACGCGTTATAGAAAAACGAACACTTAACTTCAGTTTTTCAAAACGCAATAAAAAGTAGCCCACAACATACTTTTACAAAATGCATTTGGGTTTTCATTAATTCAAAAAGGATGTGTTACATTAATTAGAAATGGATGTTCGCGTTTCGTGCGCTAGCGAAGAACTGTTTTATTGGAAGGGATGAGAGCTCTTTTCACTGGAGAGGTATCTCACACTTCCTTCGTTCAATGTCAAACTTAATTCTCCTACAAACCTGTGCTAGCTGAGTGTTACATCTTTGAGACATGTCAATGTACTCGCTGAGATCGCCACTGCACCTCCCCTCCAGCCCCGCCGCAGCCCACGACGAGGTTTACTCGTTCGCTATTTCCGAGTGTGCGCGGCTGGCTTCCACGAAGGGCACTGGCGTGAATCGCTGCTTCCGGACGGCGCGTGTTTTGAAATTCCGTGTTTCAGAAACACTAAGAGGACTTGTATTCCGCTCTTGTTTAGTGATGTTTAAGAGAAAATGCACCGAATTTATTTAGGTGTGCACATTCGAACGTGCGAATAAGCACGAGCCGCCATTGATTACACTACCAGGGAGACATATCGGGAGCTTAAAGTTTGTCTGGGCTGGGGGAAATACCTGAAAGGGGAAAACGCCGCCAGCCAACGTGTAAATAAGTGCTGCATTTCATAGTCAAGGAGAGGAGCAACATCGTCGGAACCTCTCGGTTATAACTTGCGCTAATCACGGGACTAATGACCGATAGAGTTGCCACACCCGTAAACCCTAAATATTCACTCTCTCTCTCTCTCTCTCTCTCTCTCTCTCTCTCTCTCTCTCTCTCTCTCTCTCTGCAGGAGTTGTAGAAGGATACAGTAAGGAAATATCGTACAGTACTGATGATGCTAAAACAGCACGTACTTTCTACTCCGTATTATGGAAAAGTACTCTAATTTTCGAAAAATTGTACATGACCTTATTTCAAAATCTATCTATAAGAAACAGGTTTCATTAAGAAATAAATATCTGTTATAGTTTATTTATAGGAAGAGTTTGAAAAAATTTTGAATTTTTGCAATGTTCGAAAAAATTGTTTTCAACGAAAATGAAACTTGCACCTTTCTCTTAAATGTTTTCCACACTACCCAACAACAAAATTTAATTTAAAACGATTGAGCCATTTTGTTGAAAATTTTGAAAATTTCACAAGAACTTCATGTAAAGTACCTTCCAAAATTAAAATATCGGTTTCAAATTCAAGGGGCCGCGCCTCCATTGGGGAATATCAATTTTGGAGAAGATTGGCTGAACGGTTTAGCCGCTAGAGTTGTTGACAGACAGACGTTTGGATTCGATTTTTTCGGTATCAAGGACCCACAAAACATGGATTCTGGCAGCAAGTGTTAGGGAAAAATTTTTCTAAATTTAGCTACAGGATTTATCCATTTTTTCGATATTAAGGCCCTGTAACAAGAGATTTTCTGCAGCAAATTCTTCGTTTTTCACGCAGCATTACATAACTTTCTCTTTACTTCGTAAGCGGTAGCGATAAAGTAAAAAAAATATCAGCGAGGTTGATAGGAGAATACAGATAATAACCGCGAAACTTTCCTTGACCGATGGCTAAGAGAAATGCGGGTAGAGTGGGAGTATTAGCTACGAAATCGGTCACTAGATTTTATGAAGCATTGCCAGTCTCTCGAATATCAGTCGTCTTGTGTTTTAACTTTCTCTCCTGTGATGGATTTGAATCTGTTTCAGCCATTTCCTTAGACTTTTTGGAGAAAAACGCGAACAGCAGTTGTCATCTTCAACAGCAAATAGTTTTTATTACGGGCTAATGATCTTGTGTTGGAATGTCATCTGCTCTCACTGCGAGCGTCTACTTTCAATTGTTTATTGTGCCAGGGAGGGGGAAGGTAGTACATCGGTCAAGAAAACTTGATATCCCAATATCCCAAGAGCAACAGGGACAAGGTACTGACAATACGTAATATGGGCGTATAAATTGTTAATTTTATTCGCAGTAACGAGAATGTGATATTCTTTCAAATGAAGAAGAACAGTTACTTGTTCATTACATTATATACTAATTTAAGGTTGCAATATTCACTATGGTTTAACTACCAAAACTGCAAGGAAACTTGCATATAAATACATAGTTAAAAAATACGCGGACTGTTTGTATTGCGCGTCTCCACTTGATTCCCGGGGAATGCGCAGGATGACTTGGCATGATTTGTTTATTAGCTACGTGTTTTTTAGTGAAGTGCGTATTTTTTTCGTTTGGCGAATTTCAAAATGAATGACCTGAAAGTGCAAAGACTTGCTGTGAAATTTTGTGTTAAACTAAGAAAATCCGCGACAGATACTTTTGATATGCTTAACACGACTTACGGAGATGTTACCATGAAACGTATGGCATGTTTCATGTGACATGAACGTTCTAAAGATGGTCACAGTCCATTGAAGATAATGAACGTTCTGGACGTCCTTTCACGTCAACTGGCATCCCACACGTCGATAAATTCAATACCCTGGTGCACACAAATCGACGTCTGACAGTCAGGGAGCTTGCTGAAGAGTATGGGATATCAGTAGGATCTCGTCTCGAGATTTTGACTGAGAAATTGAAGATGCACCGTGGCGCTGCGAAATTTGGGCCTCACATGATGACGGAGGAACAAAAATCCCATCGTGTCCAGCTTTGTCAGGAACTGCTTGATCGTTCAGAAGAAGATAAAAACTTATTTTTAAAGAGCATAATCAGAGATGAATAATATGTTTATGGTTAAGGTTCCCCACTTCCAAAAAGCTCGCCACTTTCGGTCCAAGATCAAGGTGATGCTGACAGATTTTTTATGGTAAGGGTGTTGTTCACCACCAGTTCTCTCAGAAGGCTCTACAGTGAAGTCTATTGAAGTTCTGAAACCTCTGAGGAACGCCATTCGTCAGAGAAGGTCAGAAATGTGGAGGAGAGGCGACGGGTGTTTCCATCACGACAACGCTCGAGCTTATTCAGCCCTCAGAACTCGTCAGTTTTTGGCCAAGTTCGCGATCACTCGTCTCCTCCACCCTCCCTACTCACCTGACCTTGCTTCTTGTGATATTTTCTTGTACCACAAACTCAAAAGATCCTCGAAAGAAAGAAAATTTGAGACGATTCCCGAGATTATGGCAAGGAGTTGGAGGACATTACAAAAGATTCGTACCAGGACTGTTTCAACTAGTGGAAACAGATGGATAAGAGTGTGCGTTGGGAAGGAGAGTACTTTGAAGGGGTCCCAGACATCTAACTTGTAAGTGAAGTACATTTTAAGTCGTCAGTCCGCGTATTTTTTTAACAGCCCTCGTTTTCCAAATTTCGTATATCCAAACCCGACTGTAATCTAAAATTATATTAGATTGGTTATGTAAAATGTCTAATTATGTTGCATAATCTTTTATAATAGCATAATTTTTTATCAATTCCTTTTCTGCATTCTATAAAATTTTTCTAAGTGATAGAAAATCAATAATTATATTAATGCTCCGTACATGTGACAATATTATTAGGTACTAAAAGTTTGGGTAACTTAACAAAAAATGTAAAAAATTAATAAGTAAAAACTGGTCCAGTTTATTTAACTCTACCCTAAAGGGGCGACCATAAACTACGTAACGCACATTCGCAGTAATTTGAATATTTCCTCTCCCCGATAATGCGCGCTTGAATCCCCTTAAATAATTAAGTAATCGTGTAACACCCCCATTTACAGTAAGTAAAATATATTATATAACAGTAAAACGCATTTGTATGAATTTTATTTGAGTTATATATTAAAATGTATGTGTTATATATTAAACTTGGAATTAGTTGGTGACTCTGACCGCACTTAACAATACGATTAGAGAAAATTTTAGAGCGAGGGAAGCATGCAAACGCAAGACAATTTCTGGCAACAAGCCATGCAATCGCCTTCGTGAATGATGCATGGGCGAGACACTATTGTGCCAATTCAATAGAGTTCTAGAATATACTACACAACAGTAGTTTTGAATATTTTCTTCGTAATCTAACAAATCCAATAAATCTATCATTGATGAAAAGAGATTTCCATTTAAAGAAACAACTACATCATAATTTCTTTAATTTCTTTATATTTTGTATTTAATTTGTTAATGTCTTAAAGTTGTAGTGTGTGACATTAAAGGAATTATTTCAGAAAATGTTGAAAAAATCAACGTTATGTAATATTAAGCTAATTCCCTATTAACGTAGCATAACGTTGATTCAAACCCCCGCCCCCTCTTTAGCGTTACGTAATTTATGGTCGACCACTAACATAATTATGGAACTTTACAAGGTAATGGATGTTCTTTAATTATTTCACAGAGTTGTTTACAAATTTGTCATATTACACTATACCCACCAACTTTCTAAAATTAAAATCTCTATTAGTAATTTTCGCGCATACCAATACGGTAGTGTATATAATAGGGGACATGAGAAAAATTTTAAAAAGTCAGTTGCGAGGACATTAACATTTCTTGTTTTTTTGTAGTTACATGAAAAAAATGCAACCATTTTGGTTTCATTTGTGTCGTTTGATAGTGCAGTAGATTTAAGTGGATTTGAAGTGAATTTTCAAATGAAGAACCCAAGGCAAATTGCGTGTATACAAACCGAACATGCTTGTTTCATTTGCGGGCACATTTTGTTTGATAACCAGAAAAGATAACTTTTTTCGTGAAAAGAGCTTACCTAGCCAATTTTGGAGTCAAGTTAGAAGACCAGGACCAAAGATTTGCGTCACACATTGTGTCATACGTGCGAGTTGAAGAAAATCGATCGAGTGTAAGCACAAATCTTTATATTTTTGAGATTCCGATGTTGACTATACCTATGGCATAGCCATGCGCGTGATTTTCCATTGTGTTAGAAAAGATTGGACTACTAGTACAAGAATTGCTATAGGAGACAAGAATATATTAAGGACACGTTTGGTGAGACGAGGCAAGATTATTATGCCACCTCTCCAAATTACACAGGGTATCATGAAACAGTTTGTTAAAATGATAGATTTTAACTGTTTTAGTATTCAAAAAAGTAATACTATTTCGTTCTACAAATCAAATAATGATTTTTGAACCACTCTTCACGTTTATACTAGAAATTCACGTGGTATTTCTCTTTTATTATTTTGCAATAAATTATGGTAACCCACGCTGGGGCGTTTGGATTAACACCACCAAAGCCGAACATTGAACTCCCTGCAACGCCACTCGTTTTTGATGTAACGAGTACGGGGATCAAAAAACTGATTATATACACTACAATTGGATATACTTCAAATCATTTGGAATAACTATAACAAAATTAAAAAAATATTTTGTCTGTGAGTAATACATTTTTTTTTATTTCTATTCCTAAATTAAAATTATTTGACGCTTTTAGACATAGGAATATTAGTAAGCCCGTGTTACGCATGAAATTCACATTTAAACACATTCTAAAACGAGTCCAGACTATGGCAGGATTTCCTACACTAGATAGGTTGGTCGAATTCAGTCGTTGTCTCGAGGAGAATTCTTCCCGCCGGCTGCTTTGATCCGTAGTTTTCCATGGCTTCTCCGATCGATACCAGGCGAGTGCCGGAGAGGTAACCTAACAAAAAGGGTAACGGCCAGTGCGCGCTCTTTCCTTCCTCTTCCTTGTCCTATCGTCACCTCTCACTTAACGCACTCACATGTTATACAATACCACACATGCCGGGAGACCGATCGGGGGCTCGGAGCGTGTCTCCATTGGGGCGGTGCCCCTGTGTTGGTAGATACCTGGATAGGGAAACCCATTTAGCGACGGTGGGTCGGCGCCGGACCTCACCAACCAGCAAGAGAAATTCACCGTCACATCCCGGGGGAAATATGCATTACACTTACGAGAATAATAACGTTAGCAGTTGACAAACCCAGAATCACTAATCAATCACTTTTTGAAAGCTGCTTCCATGTGAACAGAACAACCTGAGCGTTGCCATTTTTCGCTCGGCGTCACTTCATTCATTTACTTCATATTTTCACCACGCAGTAGTAGAAACGTATCTCATTCGATAATAGTTAGTGGCTTCAGAGTAAATGTAAATAATCAGAATTGATGCATGGTAATTTTACAAGTACAGTACGTACTACATCAAGAACCGAAAGATCTCAATAGTAACGACAGGAATAAGCAGAAACTAAAAGCTTTTTTTCTTTGAATGAACACCACGTGCGAAATGTATCGGTCTATTTGTGAACTGAGGAGGAGACCAATACCTAGTAGGGTAGCGCTTGCAAGAACGCACCTCCTTCCGAGAAACGTATGGCCGCAGGAAGAAGCACCCTGCATAGGCAGCAGGGTCACGCCGACCCACCGAGCGGGCGCGAGCAACTGCCGGCGCGGCGTGGAACGGCCAGCGCACGCCCTCGCTGCAGGCGCCAGAAAAGGGTTCTCTTTTACTTTCCCGTATACATACGTATGTACGGAGTAATGTACGTAGTATAGGGAAAGCTATGTAATGTTGCGTAAAATCGATTTCGAGATTTCAACGGAAGTACACGTTTTAGGGCGCCCTGGTACCAAAAAAGTGTTGTTTCGAAACGTCCGTGCGTCTTTCCGTTCGTTTTTTTGTCTCTCTGTCTGACTGAACACCTGATGAATGACGGAGCAGTACCATAACCAACGGCTATGGACCTATCCCCGTCCTTTCCTCACACACATACACTTGAATGTATTAGCTACCATAGATGCCGGGAGATCAGTGGGGAGGTAGGGCTTGGCCCGGCTAGGACGGTGCCCTGCTCAAACGGTCGATTTTCCGATTTTGGCGGCGAGCTAACGGTATCCCCAAGCCAGGGTCAGTTCCTTTTAATTTTCACGATTGTTTAATGTGTTATATCAATTAATTGTTAGAACAGGACATCCTAAGTCTCCTTGAGATTTTATTAAAAATTGTGTATCTGTTATTATAAGCACGTTAAAACTGAATTAGGGATTTAATAAGTATTACATATTGAATAAAATGCAATTTAGTTTATTTATTTCTCGTTCTATAACTTTTTTGTAAGAAGAAAAAGTTATGTAATCGTGCGTCAGAAAAGGCCGAAATTTCGCCAGAAAAAAAAAAACTTATTGCCGGTCTCTGGTAACGTAGAAGTAGATAGATCCTGTTGCTAAATTTAGAAAAAAAGTAGTCTAACTCGTGGTATAGCCATTATCCATGTTTTGTTGATTCTTCATACCGAAAAATCGTCCGTCTGTCTGATCGTCTGTGGTCAACGCTAGCGCCTAAAGCGTGCAGCTGATTTTCTTCAAAATTGACATTCCGCAATCGCTCTGAATGATCTCGTGGCTTTGAGAATTTCAAACGGATATTTTGATTATTAAGGGTACTTCACATGAAGCCTCAAACACATTTTCAAACTTTTCTCAAAAACTGCTCCAAACGTTTTTATCAAATTTTGTTGTTCAATAGTGCGTAGGACGTTTAAGAGAATGGTTCAGATCTCATACTTGCTGACTTCCCCGATTTTTTGAAAATGGAAAAATGTCTTAAAAATACAAAACTGAAGATTGAGGTTTTAGTCTCAAAGTCTGTTTTGTCAAAATTACCTCTTTAAAAAATGTCATGTTCATTTTTTGGAAAAAAAATAGTAATTTTTGCGTAACGCGCTTGAAATTTACGATCTTTTTTCTCAAACACCACTCCAAATTTTTTTATTACTTATTTCCAATGGAACGGAGACTTTTATGAACAGATGGACAGCGTAGCTGTGGGCAATCCATTGAGTCCGATTGTGGCCAACCTTTACATGGAGTATTTCGAAGACACTGCCTTAATCAGTTCTATGAAACGGATACACTGGTTGATATGATGATATGTGATATGTGAATGATACTTTCGTGGTTTGGAGTCACGGTGAACACTTCTCGGATTTTCTGGAATATCTCAATAATATCCACCCAAGAATTCAATTTACTATGGAGGAAGAAAAAGATAAACAATTAGCTTTCTTAGATGTTTTGGTCCACAGGAATCCAGATGGCACCCTTGGACATAAAATTTACCGGAAACCTATGCACATGGATCGTTATTTAAACAAAAACTCAAATCATCATCCCAGCCAAACACGCGTTATGATCAAAACACTTAACGACCGTGCTAAACGCATTTGTGAACCTGACCACAAACTCGAAGAACTACAACATCTCGAGAAGGCATTACAAGCCAAGTGTTACAAGTCCAGCGAAGTAAGACGAGCTGTGCACTCGAAGATTAACAACCGTTCCGTGTACATAAATACTTCAGAGAGAAGTTTCAATACCCGTATAAAAGAACACAAAAGGAACTGCCGTCTAAGACGTACAGATCAGTCAGCAATCGCCGATAACGCGCTGTCGGGACGCGGACACCACATGCGCTGTGTTCTCTCCACCACCACACGGATGTTCTCTCCACCACCACACGCTACCACAAGAGACTCCCAATGGAAGCTATCGAGACTTACAAACACAAAAACAATTTCAACAGAAAAGAAGATGGTGAAAAATTAAACAGTACATGGTACCCAGCACTTCGTAACACCGAAACTCGGCAGCCAACCAGTACTGCTGACGTGGGCCAATCATGCGCGAGCGCCGCTGACGCGACCCAATCAGGCGCCAACGCGCGAACTTCGCCCGTCACCAGAAATACGGGTCCCAGAGCTACGGGAGCGTTGTATAGCTATTACAGCCCAAAGTGGCCATGGAATTAGTTATAAATTAAATATAGTTTATTTAAGATATGCACTCCCAAACTGCAGAAGCCTTATCGGCTGCAGTGTACTGTAACCAGAAGGAAAAATAAATCCCCGACTCTCCAGGGCAACTGGAGAGGGGGAAATCGAAAAAAAAGCGGAAGCGTCAATCAAACCAATGGTGCCAAAAAACATTTCACTGCCGCCAGCAACGCCACTGATGATGCCCGCCACAGTTGCGGGCGAAACGTGTGGACCAGTCTCCGTTAGACCACGGCCTACAAACCCGCAAACGTGTAATTATGTAGAAACTGGCATTGTATGCATACATTGTATGTTTATCTAATTTCAGTTATGTCACCTGCTCTTTTTCTTACTAGTCTTACAATGAATTTCCACCAGTGGCGAACACCTGTGACGATATAATTTAGTATCGCCAACCTTGGTAACGAATTATAAAAGAATACCCTACTTGTGGAAGAGAAGGTCTGATCATTTACTTTCATACCAAAGAGCTCAAAATGGCATTCTCAGTCATTAGATGTGTCTGAAGGGACACAAAACCGATTAAGGATTATAGACTACCTCGAGCACATGGGAAATCAGGCGGAATTGTAGGAGTCGCCTTAGAATGTAATAGCAGATTCCGTCCTGTTCGCGTTCGAACTGCGGTTGGTATATTTCCGGTCGCGCCCGCACACTGAGCTCACCGTTGTCGCCACCCAGCTTAGCCTATATCGGTGCTTTGAAAGGATCGGTCCACCGCTAACATAGGCCCAAGTAGATCGTATTCGCAAACGAGCACCGAGTAAGTGCATTTAGATATCACCCGGGATTGCGTCAGTAACTAGTATGCGTACTTGTGCAATTGACTGTGCTTGTAGGGCACAATGGTCCACATGTTGGACATCCGGACATGATATAATTGCCGCCCCGCAAACGTGGGGCTTTGATTTATACGGTTTGGTATGATATAACTGGCACACAGCAACCTGCGGACACGTCTGAGACACCCTGAGTTGTTAAACTACATAGTAGTAAACGAGAAAGTAAAGGACTTGCTTCAATCGCAGTATCACGGAAAGAGCTATCAAGCCTCAGGGGAATAAAACGAATTATGAAGACCGTGCGACATCAGAATATGTCAACAAATACAGACCTCGTCATGGTCACGTTAAAATGAATGACTTTCGCTAGTTTATACAGTATACGAGACATAGGCACGATCATTGATAACTCACATTCAAAACTTTGCCTGAAGCATTCTCAAATGTTGCGTCATCCATATTATTGCTTTGAAACGTTGCACGATAGCTAGCAACCTCTTATTTCTCAGGGCCGCGCCAAACTAGTGCAAGAGGTGCACCGCACAAGGGCGGTATTTGTGAATGGGCAGCAAAAATTTAGGCGTTTTTTAATGAGTGCATTATTTTTCACATTTTTTATACTAAACGAAAAAAGGTGTACTTGCTCTCAAATATAAATACTATTTTTAGTGTTAAATCACCGACCGTATAAATAAATACACTAATTAAGTATAAGTAATAAAATGTTTGGAGATTTCATCAATTTCGAATAACATAATATCGGTTACCTTTATTGCTCATGCGGTGATTGTGAAGTGGTCGCTCAATTTCACCCTCATTATTCATTAGAAAGAAATCCTCCAACTAAATCTCCATTGTTATTATTATTATTATTATTATTATTAATATTATTATTATTATTAAGGAATATAGGACTCGATTCACAATTATTTGCCCGGAGTCAGGAGGTAATAGAAAGAGATATACCAAATAATTATTGTCAGCTTTTTCCTTTCTCACTTTACTACACTTTACACTTTACTACAAAGAATTGTAATGCTGCGGCAAAAATCGGCGAAATATCGGCAGAAAAGCTCTGTATTGTCGGTCCCTGGGCGCGAAAACGTGGACAAACCTTGTTTCTATATGTAACAAATTGTTTCCTCTAACATCCTTAGGGGTCAGATGTCACCCAGTCTCAGTGGAACAGGTGATGCTAGTCAACATACTCCATTTAGTACCCAGAAGCTCTCCTTTAATGTACTGTAATTGTATGGGCGCAATAGCCGCTTGTAATGGGTTTGTCTTTACGTAGCCGACAAGACCATTCTCTCACCTTCACGCGGTGGCCCGTGGTAAAGCATCTCGGGGCAACTTGAGGTGCAGCCCAGAAGGAATGGGCGAAAGGCGAGTCTCCGACGCTTTAAAATGTGAACAATAGCTAATGGAAGGAAATCTCTGGCAGATAAACCACTTCGGGCACCCCACGTCACGGGGAAAGGGTATCGGGGGTTTGCAGCCCATGACCCCGTCGTGCTCCTTGGAGCAATCGGCAGCGGACACTATGGACGACGCCTCAGACGCGGGAGCGCATGGTGTCGTGAACAGGCCACCATGTATGACCACTTACCGTGAAACAGTTCATGATTAGGATTCTCTTCGAGGTGGGTCGCGGTGCACATTGTGACTGCAAAAGGGATGGAGACTATCTGGGCGCCAATCTGAATAGTATGTTTCGGCAATATGATACTACTCATAGTGATGTTCCCTTAATATTTGTATGCTCGAAATGCAACAAGAACCGCAAAGCGAAGCTATTCACTGGATAGCTGACCACTCTCCTAGGTGTGACTACTTTCGAGAAAAGTGCAATAAGTAAAAATGGAATCAAAGGTGAAAATGAAGGAAATGAAATTTCTTGCACATTGTAGGCTAACAATTTCATCCGACGGGTTTTGCCTTAAGAAACAATTGTTGTGAAGATGGCGATAGAGTGCTTATGCATCGTATATTCATATTAAAAATGGATCGCCCCAAGTGCAATATTTGATTCCATCGGAATTCGATCCTAGAACATTCTGTTATCCTTCGAGCAACTGCACGGGCGGTATAAATGCCACATTTGGAAATAAAACGGCGATGCGCGTTGATGATTGAACTCAGCATGGCGGGAAACCAGGTATACTCCAGTTATCTATTAACACACAAGATATCCTAGATTTAGATTTATTTATTCAAAAAACAGTAAAACTAAATGTGACGTATGGGGGAGAAGATTATCTGCGCACGTTTTCTTGAGTTCCAGAATCCCTTCCTGTCATTTTAACTATAAAGAGTTGAAAGATGAAAAAAAGTTTAAAATAAATTTAAAAAAGCGCGAGATTAGCAATATTTGAAAAATAAACATTTTCGTTTCGAAATTATAGAAAACTTATTTGCATCGGTAAACGTATTACAACTATGATTTTTCCGCATTGCTAACTCGCCTTGCCTACAATTACAAGCCAAAGGAGAGTTCAATAAAACGTGCGCATAGTGAAGCTATATTTACGTTCAGAAGCAAAACAAGGGTCCATCTCAGCATTCGCTCAATGGATCAGGGAAACCGGACAAAAACCTGATCGAGATGGGGGTCATTACCCGGATGCTGAGGTAAATTATTTGTTACAAACATATTAAGTCTGTTTCAAAAAAATTTACAATACAAATGTAAACTAATTCAATCTATAACCCTTTTGTTAAAATAAACATTATTTTTCTTTTTCATAATCAGTATTTTCTCTAATTGTATAGAAAAAGTTATGCAGCAGAAAAGATTTTTCTTTTAACTTAAATTTGTGAACTGACTTCAATTGTTTAATGTCATCTGGCAATGCATTGTAAAGTACATGTTTTTACGACGTGTGTTGTAATTATAAATATCAGTATTGCATGAAAATATGTACCCACCGTTAAGTATGTCACTTTTGACAAATATTACAGATTCGTAAATATATAGGTAAGGCAGAGGTAAGATTCCAAGCTCAATGAAGAGAGGCTTGCAGGAAACACGCGAATGCGCTTGTTTCAGTTTTTTGTTTTTTTTACGAGTGTGATGAATAAGAAAAGTTTTCATATATTTTTGTAATAAAAATGTCATAATAATCTTCTTATGCTAATTATTGTGTAAATTAAATGAAGTTTTCAGTTATTGCTTGAAATTTGGAGGTGATTTCAGTGGATTTTAGTAATCTAGATTTCTAATAATTACTATTCTCGTTTTATTATAACTTATTTAGCTACTCACATATTCTCCCTCCCCCTTGTTTTATTTCCATTTTTCAAACTCCATTAGATTTTTATTATACCATTATTATTTTGTTTGTATTTATTATCAGTGTTTTGTGAAGCCAAAGTAGAAGAGTAATTAACCTGATTATCCCCAGAAATTTATTTTCTGGAGAAAAATTAAAATTGTTTTTATTATTTTTTAATCTACTGCAATGTCAAGTTGTTGTTATTTCATAAATTTCCCATGACTGACATTCAAGAGACGCAATAATATTGAGAAAAGGGAAGGATGTTCGTCAACGGCAAAAATACCGCCCCGCGATCGTGCATGTTGCAGTAAATCGCGCGAGTGCCTGAAGTTTAACCAAACTCACTGACTAAGCAATGAGACCAAACATTGCAAATGTTGCGTTTTTACACTTCTCAGCCCCTCATATCACACCTTGTTTTGCTTCTAGACGTAAATGTAGCTTCACTATGCGCACGTTTTGTTGAACTCTCTCCTTTTGCTTGTAGTGGTAGGAGTAGAGGTAAGGGCGCATTACTATTTTGTTAGCAATGCAGAAAATAAAATCTTCAGTTCGTTTACCGTCGCAAATAAGTTTTCTATAAATCCGGAACAAAAATTTCTAGTTTCTCAAATGTCATTCTCTGTAGAAAATTCAGAGGGCCAACATCACGTAGCAGTGGCTTACGAGTATATTTCAGCACTTCTTAGCTCGACAAGAACTCCCAGTGTTAGGTGCGCTGTATTCAGACTGTGAAACATCATCGCATGAGCCTCGCCGTCGCCGCCTACGGGACGGTCCCAGGAAAGCCTGCTGATCCCAGAAGTCGCCTACGCGGCAGTCTCGCTCCCCGCAGCGCGCGAACAGGCCTAGTTTCCGAGAAATATTTGAAGACAATTTCGTAGAATGGAAAGAGGACCTCTTTCTCAATCTTAATTACTCGTATTTTATACTAATTTTATACAATTCCACTTGTTTGAAATCATTATTCGATTTGTAGAAATATTTTTTAATATTCGTAATTTTTATAAACATACATTTAACATTTAAACGTTGTTTAAATTCAATGAGGCTTAACATCTGGGAGTGGGGTGGCAAGAAGTTCATGTTCAGCCTACGGCTACAATTACTGGAAATTATGATTTTTTTGATTTGTTTACTGTGTGGCAATTCATATATACGTTTATAAACAATAAGATAAATTTAATGAACGGAGCGGATTTAAGCTTTGGTTTAAGACAAACACGAAACAGATTTAAAAGGATTTTGAGATATAAAATATTCTACACATCAGTGCGTAAGCAGTTGAGGAAAATTAAAAAAAAATGATGAAGATATAATTGTTGGGGCAAAACTAAAAAAACACGCGTGGTAATGTCTATATTCATGAACATATAAAAAAATAATTAGAAAGATGATACATCAAGATCAATTTGCCTTCAAGTTCGTCCGATTTTGCGAGGAATAACTCATATACGTACACATATACGAAAAAGTAACTACTGGTGCTACAGAACAGTACAGACTTTCTCGTATTATTCTATTTTCTTTGGTCTGGGCTAGGTATTCTGACTTGCCCCATCCTCTTGCCAGCTGCCATCTATCCCCACCCAAAGTACATTTTTGGGAAATTGCCTCAATTTTTCGGCTTTCTAATTGAACCAAATTATTACTTTACGAATATTGAAGAAGAGTAAAACTTCGTCCTAAATGACAATTACTTCTACTTCATCTTAAACATTGCAATTATTAAATGGCGTTTGAGTGTTTCTCAAATTGCGGAATTTTGAGCTCATTTTCTCAGACAACTTTTGAGTTTTCGAGAAACTTTATTTGACATTATTTAAAGCACTTGTACTCTTAAATAAATTAATGTGAACAAATGGCCGATAATGTAAATATTAATGATGTGAGAGACAAGACAAGGGTTACTTTACATGTAACCTCCCGGATCTTTTCAAAATTTTCTCAAAAATGGCTCCAGAGTTTTTCTTTAAATTTCTTGTAAGAATAGAGTAAAAAACACGTATGAAGGAGGCATAGGTCCGATTTTCACGATTGACTCTGAATTTTCGAAAATTGCAAAATTTGAATTTTGTCGGCGTCTACTACAACTACAAAATTGAAGATACATAATTTTCTTTCAAATAAAATTTGTTGTCCGTAATTAGTTTTTTTCATTAAGATTGTGTACATTTTTTGAACATTTTAGAAGTTTTCGCGCAATATTGAGTGCTATATTCGCAACTTTAAATAATAACAAAAACCAGATTTTCTCAATAAAGATCTATTTTTTTTATACTTTAGGAAGGGATAGTGCCTATGTACTCTATGAGATGACATAAACGCCATATTGGTGTTTGATTTTGTTTTTAAAAAATACAAAAAAATATTTTTTACTTGACTCACGTGAACATTTACATTAGCAGCGATTTGTTCACATTATTGCCTTTACGAGTACATGTATTTTAAATGTCACACAAAAGTTTCTCGAAAACTCAACAGTTTTCTGTGAAAACGAATTCAATATTCCGCGTTTTCAGAAACGCTGAACCGCAATTTTCTCAAAAACGGCGCTATATGTTTTCTTCAAACTTTTCGTGTGCCAATTGCAGTCATTGAGATGACATACGGTTCATTTTGTGTATAATTTTGTTTTTAAAAAAATTCACAAATGTAATTTTTTAAATGTCTTACGTTGGTAACATGCATATTTCCAGCGATTTGTAACCACTAATTCATTTGTGAATGTAAGTGCTTAAAATGACTTCCAATAAAGGTTTTGGAAGTCAAAAAGTTTCTGTGAAGAGCTTGAAATTTCTCAATAACAGAAACACTTAAATGCCATTTTCTTAAAAGAAGCTTCAAATTTTTAATTAAAATTGTCATTTAGGACGAGTTTTTTTCTGTTCTCTCGTATTCTTAAAGTAATATTTCGGTTCTACTATTAGTATACTGAAATGTTAAGTAAAAAAAATGTAGTTTGGGCGGCGATAGACGGCACCTTGCAAAAGTATGTAGCAAGACAGAAAAGGGAGACCAGACCAAAGAAATTAGGAAAGTAACTTGTACGAGAAACTCAGTGCAGAGTTATTTTTTATGTCCTACAAAAGAGGAACATTATCGGCAATTGTTAATCGTGCATAAATTTCTTAAAAGAGGCCACCTTGGATTGTAATTAAGACTTTTTCATCCATAAATAATATTACAATAAAAAAAGCACCGTTGAATTTCGAATGGAAGCGATATGAAATATGTGTCCCGGCCGCACCCACTACAACAAGAGCAGTACGCAACGGCACGGCTGGGAATTTCGTCCTTCCCGACGGGGCCACCGGTCAAGGCCGAGGAGGAGGACGGCGCAGGGCAGCCTGTTCCCTGGTCTCCGGTCCGCGCAGTCCCAGAATTGGCAAAGCTCCACATTGTGAATAGAAACAAGGGGGCTACAATATTACATACTTTCTCGCATACTTTCTAAATTTACATTTTTCGAAAATTTAGAGAGTTCAACGATAATGAGTTCGTCGGAAATGCGATTAGCATCACTTTTTACCGTACTTCGTACATACGAGGAGAAAATTAAAAGAAAAAAATTGGAGCCGTTTTTGAGAAACACTTTAAAAATGGCCTTTATTTCATGCAAAACTACACATATTCGAAAAATTGTACACGATCTCCTTTCAAAATCTGTCATCAAATACAGATTTCAAAAATATCTGTCTTCAATATTGTAGTTGTGGGGAGACGCCGAAAACAAACTGAACTTTTGCAATTTTTGAGAAATCTGGGATTTAAACGAAAATGAGACGTACTTTTAGCGTCCTTTACGCTGTGCAAGGACCAAGCTTAATAAAAAAATTGCAGCCATATTTGAGGAACTTTTGAAAATGTTGAAGCTTTATAAATGTACCCCCCAAAACCAAAATATCCGCTTTAAAATTGCAAAGCCTCGAGTTCGTTCAGGTCGATCGGGATATGTTTTTTTGGAGAAAATCTGCTGAACGGTTTATGCGCTAGCGTTGACCACAGATAGACAACATATTGCCATCAATCGATATCTCGGGATATAATACTCCCAAAACATGGGAACTCTACTTAACGTGTTAGAGGAAGTAATTTACTATATATAGAAACAAGATTCATCCACATTTTTCGTTTCTAGGGCCCGTCGATAAGAGTTCTTCTTTCGGAAATTCGCCATTTTCCGATGCACGATCACAATACTTTCTCTTCTTACGAAGAAAGTGTCAGAAAGTAAATATCAAAATATGTTGTTGCTACTTTGAAGTAGGTGAAACGTTCTAGATTGACTGTAGTACATTGATTCCCAAAGTGGGTGCAGGAGAGACAAATCAAGGGGGCGCGGGACCCATCGATCCGTGTGAACCCGAAAATTCTTGAGGACATGGTGCGCTACGAATATTTTAATTTTATTGTTATAGTTGCCATGCTGCATTGTGTGTTTTGTGACACAAGATATCGTTCAAGAGGAGCTCAACTTTTTAAAAATCTTTGCAAAGATTTAGGAACAGTTCACAAAACACTTATTTCATACGGAACTACTCTGGCTCTCAAAGGAAATATGGTAGCAAGGTTATCTGAGCTCTGAGGTGAAGTAATTACCTTTTAGGAAAATCAAAAACCAAACGAACTAAGTCTGGAATTTAAAAAGCCAGTGTTTAAGCAATGTTGGCTTATTTGTCAGATTTCTTTGACAATGAACAACCTTTAACGAAACTTACAAGGTGGAGAGTCTAATATAGTTACATATCGTGATGCCATCAAGACATATATTGAGAAGCTGCAACTTTGTAGGCGTAAGATATTGGCACCCCCTGCAGTTATTTATGTTTTACCAATCTACTTTCAGTTTCTGAATAACATGCTTTAAAGTGGTTTTTGAAGAAGCATAAAAAACAAATATTAAACCATTTTGAGCATTTAATTGATGAATTCAATAGATACTTTCATAACATTTGTGATGACAACATTTACAGTTTAACATCGGATCCTTTCAGTATCAACATAAGACTCCCTGCCTGAAGCGCTTCACTTATTTGTAAAATGTTTCCAGCACTTTTTGCAATTGAAACAAAGTATCGAGGCAAACTTGACGTTGCTAATAATTTACGTTGTGCACTTTCTGATACTCAACCAACGATAGGAAATATGGTAAAAATGCAATCTCATGCAATTAAAACTTGTAATATTAATTAAGCATAAATCGTATTGCATTTTCTTGATTTAACCTAAAAAAACGAACATTTCTACCAAAGGTAAAAAACAAAATTATATTGTAATATTGTAAAGATTAAAAACATTAAATGGATTGTTATTTACAATAACACTTGCTTTGTTCATTGTCAAATAAAAATATGCAAGGGGGGCGAGAGAAATTTTTCTCTTGACAGATGGGGGCGTTGTAAAAAGTTTGGCAACCCCTGCTCTAGTACGATCCATGCGAACATTCCGCACTTAGCAAAATCGTTGTTTCCAGAATTCACATAGGTCATACTGGTACCGAACTACGTACGGCCTGGCCTTTAAATGGGTGTTATGTCATGACGACCCGATACTCGGCTTGAGTGAACTGTAATATTGCTAACAGTTTATCAGTTTGTTAATAACAGAAAGGAAAGAAACAATAAAACAAACAAAAGGACCAGTGAGATTAAATCTATCACACTTTTAAAAAGTCAATTTAATTTGACATAGATATCGATATGATGTTCAGGAAGTTCGAATTGGACATGGACTATCAGGAGAAACTTCAATTACGTCCGGAGTCCCCCAGGGAAGTGTCTTAAGGCCGCTCTTATTTTTGGCATTCATTATTGATCCTCAATGTTTTATTACGTCGAGATCACACTTATTTGCAGATAATTGTATAATTTATCGGCAAATAGATTCGGATAATAAACTATCTAGATGCATACATTACTGTGTTAGCATAAAGAAAATTTAAAAAAAGCCGTAAAAAGTGAATCACTGAGCCTTTGTAAAATAATAACGAACCTTTGTTTCGAATATCACAAGGGAGGGGTATACATTCCACAAGTATCGTATTATATCTGGGAGTTACATTGCTCCAGGACCTGAGACGGAAGGATCACGTTACTTTTGTGAAAGAAAAGCGTGGAAGTCACTTCATTTTGTAAAGAGAACACTCAAAAATGCAACATGAAGAGTTAAAAAATAGGATAGTTAGTTAGTTAGTTAGGGCAATACATGAATATGCGTCAACTGGTTGGGACTCCTACAGATTATGTCTGATTGGAGAGTTAGAAAAATTCAAAAATGCATTCAAAATCGTAAATAAAAATGTTCGAGAAGTTCAAACCCCCAAATTCCATAGAAGCACTCAATTAATATAGAATAAAGACCAGGTTCTGCTGCCTCTTCAAGGCGTAAAACAAATCGCCTCCATGGATAGAAGTAACAAAAAGACGTGACATTCCTTCAGGAATTGGGAGATATGATCACAAATTCAAAATAAATAGTAGATCTCACCTACGGAAACATTCATTTGTAAATCGTACAATTATAAATTGAATGAAAATTTGCCAAAAGTCTTCCTTACTCCCACGCGTGGATAATAAGTAAAAAAAAGACCCAAGCCTGGGATCACTGCAAGCTGCCAGAAGTAGGATCACTCCGATCCACAAATGTCAAATATCACGCACTAAATATCGGTGGTCTGTAATACAATTTCACTAGTCAATCGTAATCAGTACAAATACCTTTCTAATGATACTTTCCTTACAAGGTTAAATACAAAGAATTTCTCCAATAGAAAAAATAAATAGGATACCGATCTTTTGTTTGAAACGCAAGCATGCAACAAATAGCACAAGTCGCCGCTGGTGAAGACAATTTATGTGCAGAACGATCCCGCGTGATTTGGGAACATGAATGCAGAACAGGTTTGCGACGTCGCTATCTCAGTGTAATT
Source organism: Gryllus bimaculatus (assembly GCA_017312745.1). NCBI lineage: Eukaryota > Metazoa > Arthropoda > Insecta > Orthoptera > Gryllidae > Gryllus > Gryllus bimaculatus. Next base: position 1,935,498 of record BOPP01000081.1, read on the forward strand.
ATTTGTTTTTTTACTTTTCATTATAAGAGTCCTAATAATGTAGCTTGTGACAAACAACAATCCAGTTTTTTTATGAAACCTTCATTTTTAAGGAGTTATAAAGACTTTTATTTTTCTTATTTTTGTATTTCTTTCATGAAACCAGTTGGTGAAAACATTAATAGGTTTTTTCTGACACTTTATTGCGTCAAAACTCTTCGCTGATTAATTGTGTATTTATTGTTTCTTGCGAAGCTATGTAGAAGCTGCAGAAAATCTATAGAATTTTCACGAAAATACACGTTTTGGTGTCCCTGATCCTCATAAAGTTTTTTTTTTGTCAAAACGTCCATCCATCTGTCCGTCTGTTCGCTAGTCCGCCTGCCCATCTGTCCGCTTGTCGTCTGTCCACTAGCGTCTAAATAATTCATAGGTTTTTCTAAAAAATAAATATTCCCGATCGATCTATCTATACTTTAAGTCCTAAAATTTTGAAAATAGTTCTTGAAATTTTTAGGACAAAATTTTCACATGAAGTCCCTGTGATATTTCCAAACTTTTCTCTAAAATCGCTTGACATTTTTTCTTTAAATTTCTTGTAAATTTGTCTGAAATAACGAAAAACGCATTGTTAACAAATTATCGCCTCTTCAAACAATATAATATGTTTTACTGCTTACGAATATTGTTACAGTAGTCTACGCATACAGCTATCAAACCAGTTATTTATAATTATGACGATATTTCAGGTAAAAGTCGGAGATGTTTGCTTTTCCTTGGAAAATTTTGACATGTTTGCTTTTACCCGTAGCACCTGCGTACATGTGTGCTTTTGCACAAAATAGAGTTACTATTACAATCACATTTGTTTGGAATAAATTAGTTTACTGCAGTTTGTATACAAATATTTTATTTTTCTCAAACAGACAAAACTACAATTTCTGTAGCAAATGTAACGTTTTTTGGTCTCCAAATAAATTACACAGAACTAAAAAAGTTCAAAACTATAAGTGCCGCTCACGATCTTTAAGTACATAAAGCACTATAAATCTAGATAATTCCCACTTGATATACACCTCTAATTAATTTACTGTAGCGAAGTTGAAGACCCTGAAAGTCCACCTCATCCACTTCATCTCAAGTCCGACATTTTTCGAACGTTGAATTTAAGGTCGACAGGATACACGTGCTGTATTTGCCTGCTACAGTATTTTTTTAAGTTAAAACTGTGATATTATTACCACTCCCGTCGAGATAAATTAAAAAATATATTATTTAACAATTTCCTTTCTGTCTACCGGTGAGAAAATAATTAGTGGTTTATTAAAACTTTATTGCCTTATCGATTTCGTTATAACACCTGGCCGCGAACTATGTTGCAAGTTGATGCTGAATACACATTGTTTTAGAACAAATGTTACAAACCTCCATGATATGTGGGGGGCGGGGAGGAGATGATAACTTTCGCCCCTAAACGTTAGGCAACTCCCAATGCACTAATGTTCGGCATGCCACGTTTTGAGGCAAAGAAATTTCGGGTACCTGCCGAACTCCAGCGCATGCGGAATTGCGAAACAATCACGGACAAATGTCATAGGTGATTGTTAGGCGGATTCTCTCGTACAAATGTTCGGCGGGTCACGTTTAAAAATGTGTTCATCTTCAATCCCTCTACAACTCTTAGAAGTTCGTAACGTTTATTCTGGGACATTCTGTATACAGGCAACTTTTCGTGCACCGGCATCCGGCAGATTCACGAAATCTCTTTGCATCAGAACGTGACCTGAACAATACTACTGCCTGGAGAGTTGCATAACAATCAGGGGCAAACACTTTTCATTGACACAAATAGAAATATGGAGTGCAAATATCTTTCTCTTAAACGCTAAGATTGCAATAAAACGACCAAAAATGTTTCATTTTGTAGATTATGGCAAACACAAAACCCGTGTCCCATAAAAATCTGGATTTAAGGTGAAAAAAAGAAAACGCATCTTTCCAGAATTATGCACGATAGTAGCGATACGATAGTAGCGAGCTGCAGTGTGTTGCGGGTTGCATATGTGCACAATTTTCGTAATTAATTACTAAAATTGGATTGTATGAATTACAATTTCAGCTATTCTATCCCAAAGTAAAAATATCTTTCAAATGATATCGTTGATTCTTAAGAGATTCAGGACTTCGGACGGAATAGGAAAATAGAAATAATATACAGATTGTCAACAATTTAATATATTTTATATTCAAAGTAATGAAAAGAAATCGCTTTAAGAAGACATAAAGTCAGTTGAACACTAAACCCGAAACCTCTCCAAAAAAAGCAGGCGCGCCTCTGCCTTCCGTCTTAATACGCGGCTGTTTCAACTTTTTTCGAGCCTCTATTTAGGGACCTAACCCCCTAACATTTTACTATTTTCATCTTAAAAAACATGAATCTGTCGCTCTATCTCTCCTGTCCCACCACGTCATACTGCTCAGCGACGACTCTGAATGTAATACAACCCGTACTTTCTTTACTCAATGCTAAACATTTAAATCTACCGCGGCGAAATTGGATAATGGATGTTTACGTATTGTACATGTGTTACTGATGTTATTTATTAGGTAAGATACAAACGTATGATATCGTTTTCACAACATTACTTAAATCGTACTAACGGGAGAAGTAATGGTAGAAGAACTGTGAGGGTTTAGGTTTAGGATGTAGATTTTTAACACCATTAAAAAGCAGCACACTGAATATTAAACTTTGTATTTAAAATTAACGATAATGAACCCGTTTAAAGACACTTTTAGGAACTGTTTTTTCAACAAACGTAGTAAGTAATTATATTACAGATTAAAAAGCCGCAGATTTAAAAAAATTAAAAACAATAAAGAGTGCAAAATTTATTTCCCTTAATGTATCAATAGTCTACACACTTTCTTACTTTCCAAAAAAGTTTACCCAAAGGACGTTTTTGTCGCCAACTCAAATACACGTCAATGATAATATAATAGCGCTTGTAGACTATCAAATCGAGGCTAAATACAAGATATTAGTATTTTGAAATAAATATAATTTAGATACATTAACGGTCCGCCCATTTGTCGGTAACTCAGTATACGAATTTTCCGTAATTATTTTAGAAATTGAAATGGTTGTTAAAAGACATCTGGACTATAACGTAGTATTTTGAGATTTTAATTAAAAACTCATTTTCACAGAAAACAACCATTCATAACTTTCCTATAATTTATGAATAAGAAAAGGCTTTACATATTTAACCAATTAATTAAGACGATTAAGTGCTTAATTATTAAAGTTATTAATATTCCGTAAATTAAATTAATATATGATCGATTAATAAATTGGAGACAATACGATAATCATAAAGTTGCATTATAATTTTTCATTTCATACAAACTCTTTGAGCGGAATAAACTCTGAGATAGACTGCTCCCCCACTGCCCTTCCTCTCGCTGGCGAATGCCGTGTGGTTGCGTTGGTGGGCCCCGGCGAAAGCGCAGGCGAAGACTAGTGGACTGGCGGCGGCTGTTGGGATCTGCACCCTGTGGAATGGCTGGAGGAGCTAGCACTTCAGGATTCTGCCCACCAGGAGGTGGTAAAGGGAATATGTCCCTTCAAAGTGAAGAGTGGACAAGTTTAAGGGTCATTGATACTGCTGGGAATTCAATGGTTTTTCGCATCAAACCTTCTTGCCCTCTACAAAAGGTAAAGAAGAGATACTCAGACAAATGCGGTGTGGACATACACACATTAAGATTTTTGTACGAGGGTCGACGAGTCGATGATCAAGACACAGCAATTTCTCTGAAGATAGAGCGAAACGGGATAATAGAGGTTTTTGCGGAGCAGACCGGGGGATCCTTTATCAAGTAAGCTTTATTTTATCGTTACATCAATGAATACGATCTTGTTGAAGCAAACGTGATAGGATTAGTCTACTGCGAAAGTACGGACGTAAATCTTAGTTATTGGATGACATTGGAGGAATAATTGTATTAAATACTGTAATATATTTTGCTACAAATTTTAATGCCTTGATGGGGCAAAACCTCAGAAACTCTAGATTTATTATTATTATTATTATTATTATTATTATTATTATTATTATTATTATTATTATTATTATTGTTATTAATGCATAAAATAATATGGCATGCATGTATAGTGGTAGTGTATGTCAAATCAGTAAGAATGTGCATTGCACAAAATACTTTTGATGAATTTCAATAATATTGACATGTATAATTTGAAATGATCAACATATAACAAATTCTATCTATGATATATTTTCATAATCTATGATTTGTTCACATAATGTACGAAATCTTTAATGAAAGGAGAATACTTAATTAAATGAATGTTTATTTCTGTAATAAATGTTTCAAATGACAAAAACTTAATACTTGATGCACAAAAACCTAGGGGAAAATGAAGGATTCAAAAGAATATTGTTTAGTGTAATTCTTTTTACATCAGGCATGATATCTTCAAAGAAAGTTTGTATTAGGAGAAACAAAGTGAACATGAAATGAAGTTAACTTATTTCATTTAATAAGAGATTCATGAAATGAAATAAATAAATTCATGAAGTAAATAACTTCATAAATTATTTCATTCAACATCAAATGAAATAAATTAACATGAAATAACTTCTCAAATAATTTTGTTTTAACATGTAAAATTTCATATTGGAGTCTGAGTTTTCAGACTGATGCTGTTTTCTATTATTTACAAAGAACAACTCATAAACTGAAACGTAAATGCTATAAATTCTTTAACCAACTGTCTAATAATTAAATATTATTATGTTTGCTGTGGAGGTGGTAAAGGGAAGATGTATAGACAACTTAATTCAAAATAATGTATCAACTTAAGTAACAAGAAACTTGGTTCCCTGTTACATAAAAGGGGGGAAATGGTACTTTTACAAATATGTAATATATAAAATTTCTATTATATTTCTTGTATCATATCTGTGACTGTGAAAAGAATGCTTATCCATATAAAATAAAAATATTCCTCCTTTTCCTCAACAAAATAAAAATAAATAAATAAATAAATGTTCGTAGTGCATTCCAAATTTTTAATTAGGAATTTCATGAATATTGATATTCCTACTGTTTCTTTGGAGTCTCATATTTCTTCTGTCCACTTTCATTTGAATTATGGTGGTTATTTAATAATTCTTGCACATGAAGTTAAGACACTTTATGTATAATATATATGAGAATTAGCATAAAATGATTTGATTATATAAGCATAATATAGTTGTTTCAGATATACAAAGAAAAATGTAATGACCAAGGTTTTTGAAGTTTTGCACCACTTTTGTGGTTTTTATAGTTATAAAATATGTATTTCATTTACAATCATCATTCTAAAATTGTTTATGAACCTCTTTTTCCATATCACTTATTTTGTAATAAATTTCATTTTTTCCAGAAATGAGACATTGCTGAAAGAAATTGCAGCAAACGAGATTCCCAATCTCAAGAACTGATTTCATGCTACAAAACTCCAAAGATGACCAAAAGTGTAAATTTCATTATTTATTATTATTATTATTATTATTATTATTATTATTATTATTATTATTATTAATGGTAATTTTAGGACTTATTGGAAACATGATATACTTCTCTTCTGCTTTTTCAGTAAATCTTACTCTCTCCTTTATTTCTATCCCTCTTTTTGCTTCTCGTCTTCCCTTTTTCCTTCCATTCCTCATTCTCCTCCACTTCTTTTTTTAACATTGTTCCTCATAGACATGTCAAGTTATCAGTTGTTCTTTATTGTTGTTGGTGGTGTTTGTTTGTGTTTTTTTTGCCCTGTACTGGAGGTGATTGGTGAATGAATGATGTTGGAGCAATGGTGGAATGAAAAGCAGGGGACACAAGGGCACAAAAAAATCTGTCAAGAATCTGATTTGTCCACTACAAATAACACTTGGTTCAAACAGAGACTGAACAATAGGAAGATACATTATATATAAATTTTTTTGCCAGCTTTGAGGAAAATTCATTAACTCCTCACATTTCTTTCATGGTGACTCTTCAGTAAATCTGGCCTTTTTTCCCTCCCTTAGCAATGCCACTGAATTCTATGTCCCCCTTTGTTAATCATGGTTCCAATCATTTTTTTTTAAGTTTTATTTTTTGAATTAATTGTGATCTTTTTAACCAATGATGTGCTTGTCAAGAATTTGTATTTTATTTCATTCGATTTAAAAAATGGTTTTGAATGATGTCAACTAATTACATCTGCATTTCACATGTATTAATTTTTGCATACCACTCTTTCAAAACTCACAATTTTATTTTCACTATTGATCTGTTCCTAGTTTTTCCTCAGATTTATACTTCATAGTAGAAAAATACATAATTTAAGCCTTGAGAATAATTTTGGTACTGTTCTGTGTCACTCACCTTCAAAGTTTTGAGAACATAAAGATTCAGTTGGTAAGGAATTACAGTATGTAAGATACAACTTGCTAATCTGTGCAAATTTCTCAATTGTAAAGGCGCCTTAAAGACAATAATCTGGATGTTTGAAAATTTATTTTCCTTGTGAATGCGATTACTGGCCAAAGGAAAGATAAGAGATATGTTAAGATTTGATCACAGGGGAACTTACTGAAATTATCTTGAATGAAGTGGTCACATCTCCCACATTTAACTCTACTCAGTATTGAATTTGAGAAAAGAAAAAATAAATACTTTGCAACAAAAGGGACCCTACTATTAATTACTTTCATTGAAATTCACCCCTATCCCACAAATAAATAGAAATCTCAAAATTTTATTAGCTCATGAAGCTCCAAATTAAAGAGTTCTGAAGGGAAATAGATTGATTTTAAGAAAACAATGACAAAAGGTGAATGGGCCATTGTAAGGTCTCTCCGTAAAATCTTTCAGGAAATATAGAACGCACACAATTCAAAAATTGAGGTTGTATGATTAGTGCTCATGTTCACTCCTACAATTACTTCTTGCAATGCCATGGATATTTAGTAAAGATGAAAGTGATGAATATCTCCAAAATCATTAAAAAGATGAACAAGCAATACCAATTTTGATGGATTGGCAGTACTGAATGCTGAAGGGGACAGTAAATATAAACAATACCAAAATTATTGTAACAGGGGGGTCCAGAGTGTATGACACTAATTGAAAATTACTGGGTAATTTTCAGCCAATAAAATTAGTTCCTTGATTAGGGAATCGTCCATAAATTATATAAAGCTAAAGAGGAGGAGGGTGTTTCAGGCAGTGTTACGCTAAGTTACTTAGGTATAGGAGGTGTTAGTTGAGTATTAAGTGAAGCTGATATCTTTTAAAATATTTTTCAACATTGCTGAAATAAATGATTGCAGAATAAAAAATCCTTTTACTCATTATTATATGAAAACATCTACAAATTAACAAATTATTTTTTTTTAAAATATAAGTAAATTAAAAAGTTATGATGCATAAAATGTTACAATAAACAAATACTTGTCATCAATGGTCAATTGATTGAATCTTAGATTATGAAGAAAATATTCAAAAGAAACAAATATAATAATTCTAGAATCAAATTAAATTTGCACAGTAGTCTCTCACCTATGCATCATCCACAGCAGGGTGTGCACAGATTGTTTTCAGAAATTTTCTTGCCTTTATGCGTTTTTACTTCACTCAAAAATTGTAGACAGTTAGGTACAGTCAGAATTGCCAATTTTTTCAAAGTTTAATTCTCAAAAATTTTATGAAATAACAAATAAAATTAATACAAAAAGTTTTATATAATTTATTTTAACTTCTTATAAATGGAGTAGTCACATAAGCATTGCAAAATTATTTTAGCAGGGGTTCAAGCAGGCGTGACAGGTGAAGTACAAGGGGGGGAGATGATATTCAAAATACTCTGAATTTGTGGCAAGTAAATTATGGACAATTCCTATACAAACAATCCATTAATTTGTATGCAAATGTTTCACAGATTTAACAATTTAAAAAAACAAAACAAAAAAAAGGTTAATGAATAAATGTGGATAATTTTTAATAATCATTTTACACTTTCGTTTTTTGAGCTCTTATTACTATTATATTTAAACAATTTAAAATCACTCAGCCGACCTGGATGGCAGAGGTGGCTAAGAGCATGTACTGAGTTAGCACTTTGGCCCAAAGGGCGCGGGTTCAAGTCTCGCTGTGGGTTTAGTTGTTTGTCCCTTGTATCTTCTGTATGAGTTGACACAGAGGGCCTCGTGTTCTCCTGATCACAGATCAGAGGAACCTGCAAGCGGGTTTGTGACTAGTATATGGCCAAATAAGCGCCCCATCGGAACATGAAGGCTTTTCTAGATAAATGCGCTATGGGAAAAAAATCACTCAGAACTTCTAAAATTCGAATATGTATAATTATTTTTTTCATAATTTTCTGAATAATTTTAAATTAGGTTTTAGAATTTTCTTTTTCTACTATTTCTTTCATTAAAAAAGTTGTCCATAAAGTTCCTGCCTCAAATGCTGACTCTTTCAGTTTATACTCTAATTTGTGTCAAAAATTGTCATTAATTAAACCTGTGATTGCAAGTTCATAAAATTACATTAATGATTATATTGCATATAATATTTCCAATTGCAAATTGTATTAACTCTTGGTTAAACTTCTGAAAGTTTGTATCCCTGTCGATAAATTTTTTAAGAGACTTACAATTTTTATAATAACTTTTGTATAATGATTGAAATAAACCTTCTCAGGTAACTGAGGTGCTCAGACATCTTCAGAGATCTCTGTGAGCCAATGATAAAATAATGTGAAAGTTTTGATAAGAAATTAAAAAATGAAAATGTTTTTGGCCACTTTTTTCTTGTCATGTTGAGACAGGCTAGCAGTAAGCTGAAAGTGTTATCATTAAATATATTGATAATGTGTTGGAAAAAATTCTTTACAAGAAAAATAAAAAATAAAAATGATTTGCTAATAAAATTGTGGAAACATAAGTTCTCAATTTGTGTATTAACTTACACAATTGTAATAATATTATTAGTGGAAGCAGCAAAAAATGGATTTATGAATGCAAAATTTCAATATTGTGTGACAACAAAGACAAAAACTAAATGGTATTATGATTATAATTATTATGGCTATTAATATTTTACTTACTTTATATTAACAATACATGAAATAAACACAAAACAAATACACAAGCTATTCAAGATCAAAGTAAATTTATCATAGATCTATTGATTACAAATTAAAACTGTTAAAAATCCATGAATTTGTGAACTGTTTATGTAAAACAGTTGCAATCACTTCAATCTGAATTTAGGGATGTCACCATCCAAATCCTTCAAACTCTTAAATAACTTGTTTAGTAGTTACAACTTTGCCCAGCAATCTTTCAGGCACTAAATTTCTCTCTCTTGTTAGGTTGCAAGAGTTGGTGCATACTTGAAAATCTTTGTAACCTAATTCTTTTACAGATGTTCTTAATTGTTATGAGTCGGGATTTATAAGCAGAAAAATTGACTATAATGTCATAAAACATCATTATACACATAATGCAATGCTGAATGACAAAATCAAATTATTGTAATTTAATTTGAGTACATTATTCATGAAAACAAAATAAGTATTTGTTAATAAGCTATATAAAGTATGTGATAATAACGACTAAGGAGGTTTTGCAAATTTTTGCCCCTAAAATATGCATGCAAATACACCAAAAATGTTGAAATATCCATAGAAATGTTAAAAATAGCATTTTGTTAGGTAGGCATATGTTTTGTAATGACATTCCATATTTTTGGCACCTATATATATTATAGAGATCTTTCTCTATGCCCTATGAATGCCAAAATAAAAAGATTATCAACACTGTAAATTTTATTTTGTATTAAGAACTCACTATCTTCACTCACCCTTCTATCAAACAGATTCATTTTGTCGTTAGAAAAAGACACGTCCGTATCACATGATGTGATGTACACAAATTTGTATTTAACACATTTGTGCTAAATACATTTTCTGAAAGGTAGGCAAAAATGTATTTTACGGAAAAAGTATTTTCTCATTTGAGAATGACCTTCCTATTTTATCGATTACCATTCTATATTTACTCCAGGGCCGGATTTAAGTAGTGCGGGGCCCCAAGCACAAAATTGTGTTGCCCCCCCCCCCCCCCCCCGAAAAAATAGCTTCGTCTTTAATAAATAAAAAAATGTATTATAGTACAAGTACTTTCTGTACAGATACAAATGAAAACTGACCTTTTATAGACATTTTTACTTGTGTTACATTTTTTTTACATTAAATACATTTTACATATTTTTTTTCTGCTCTTCTGAAAAATTTAAATATTCAGTTATAAGTAAAGGAAATAAAGTAGAGTTAATATTAGACTAATTTAACATGTAATAAATATTTTCAAAAAATGATTTGAAATTGTACGTTTTGTTACAGTGTAGACTACTTGATTAACAATTACTTCACAGACAAAAAAATATGGTATGCGTATTTTTCTGAAACGTGGGGCCCCTGGTGAATGGGGGCCCCCAAGCAACTGCTTGTTTTGCTTGTAGGTAAATCAGGACCTTGATTTACTCAATACATCAATTTTACTTAGCTGGTCTCGACCATCAATTATCTAAACCGTTTTGAATACACGTTTGAGTTATCAAGAAAATTAATGCTTTGCATTGATTAATAATTTATTAAATTGAAATAACTGAGTTCTTTTAGAGACATACATATAAATACATATAAATATACATATAAATACATTTTTATACCCCAAACTCCTAAAATATACAAAATATGTAGTGCATGCAAAAAGTTATTTATCTCAGAGGTACATGGAAGGAACATAAATTGTAATGATGTATGTGATACTTTGACAATCTTAAGAAAGTAACAGGGCTGGAACATGAGGTTTCTGAATTTTTTTTTATATTCCACCAATGCAAGCAAAAGGAAACCCAAGACAATGTCTTCTTAGAAACAAATTAAAATATTCAATGTCATTCTTTATAAACAAGATATATGGTTTCAATTTTTTTTTTATTGAAGTACAGAAATAATTTAGCCTCTGTAGAGTACAATCTTCTACCTTTCGCTTAGTTAAAACATTTTGAATATTAGCTATGCTTCTGAATGTGTGTTTATATAACCACTTGTACTTGTATGTATTCCTATTTTCCTTCTTTTACTACACCATCATGGTTCTATAGAACATCCCTGTCCCTAGCTAAGGTGGAAGTCCAGGTAAAACTATCTGGATACGTACTTTCCTAGTCTCCCTAAATATCATGCTGATGTAGCTTGTAATCCATATTCATCATAGTACCAACTTTCTCCAGACCAATGTGCCTTGTGAGCCTATCAAATCTTGGACAGGGTTAATAGAAGGGAGCCAGATGGCACCCAGATTAATACTCATGTAGTCTCACTGCATCACTCTCACCTCCATTCCCCAAGCCTCTGCCAACAATTTCTTGTACCTGTAATGAAATTTTAAACAGAAAAGTTAAAACCATAGTATACACATGTGCTCTCTCTGTTTTTGTTTAATATGAACAATTTTTAATTGACACTTGTGTTATACTACCTTAATTATACTTTAATTGCTTAATAATATATTTTAGATATTAAATTAAATATATATTACACACTCATGTAAATTTGTATAATACAATATTTTTGACCCAATGTTGAATGATAGTAATGAATGCAGTGATGTAATGTTCAGGCCCATAATGCGAGTGGGCCCTGGTAGAAGAGGCCCTATTTTTATGGGATATTTTTATTATTTAAGGTAGTAACACTACTTTTATAAAGGGGGCCCTTGTAAATGTTTTGACATGTAACAAGAATTATAGTAAAATATTTGTTTCCCGAAATCAATATGTTTATTTTATTTTTATGGTTTTCAGTTTTCCATACTTCATGCATTCTTGGATTTATATAAAAATATTTATAAATTCTTTCCTTCATCCAAAAGTTGGCTTCTAGGAGCCAGATGAGTTTACGCTTTTACAAAATATTAATAATTTACATTCGTTATGGGATGTTATATATTTACAATTTTCTGAACTAATATTTTTATTCTAAATTTCTAGGAATTTTGTCTTTGTAGTCTTAAACCTGTTGAATTACCTTCATTTGCTTTCCATAAATTAAATTTATTCCATACGTTAAATTTTTCAAGAATTTAACACTGGCACCTCAGAAAAAAATTTTAATTTTACAAAACTAGTTTGCTATGGATGAATTCAAGTGTATGTTGTCCTAAATTATGAGAGTATGAAAATAATATTTTCTTTTCTATTAATTTTCAGATTTCCGTATAGTGGAATGCAGTCTGCACAGGTCCAAGAGTTCCTATGTCTGTAACAACTCATGCTTTTTTGTGAATAAATAATAATAAATGATTAATATTTTATTTAACAGTCCCTGATTGTGTGTTGTATTAAGAACAAGAAGAGTCAGTGAAAAATCATGAATGAAAATTAAAAAGAAGTTAGTTCCTAACTAAAATCTTTTTAAATAGCAATGTATTTTTATGAAAAACTTTTTTAACATATAATTTTTTAACTCATTGAATTTGTGATTCAATATTTTATAGGAATTTCCTCTCTGACGTGATTTATCTCTGATCAATAATATGCCTGAGAAGGTAAACGTGAGTTATTTCGCTGGCATAAAATAAAAATAAATACGTAAAAATAAGTAATCAACAGGGTATGAATTGAAAATTGTTTTTCCTGCAAGAGGATGTTACAAACTCTAGGGCCGTGATTGAGGAATCTGTGAGAGAAATGTGGAATGTCGTCGCATTCACATAATTCTGAACTACTGCTAAAAATGCTCTTTGTAAAGAGTCCCCGCCCCCGCACACACATTTAAAATGTACATTTTGTACCATGATCCTCCATAATTTGTATTTCGTTGACAAATGATACAAAACAGTAATTTTGTGCGCGATTAAAAATAAATCTGACTAAAAATGTACAAACACGTCTAATTCTACTTGGATTAAAAATATATCGCACATGTCTTATTATATTTTCACGTGCCGTAATTTCATATTCAAGCAAGAATATTGTAGTACATTCAGATAGTACACTTACCTCGGTTTAAGAGCTTAACAATTGGATAGCTGCAAGCCGATGCATAATATACTCATGACAATACAGATTTCATTATGACACCGGTTCTTGACTAATCGCAGAAACGTTTACAAACCAAGTATTGGCACTTAACTAATCATTGAGAATTGTTAAAGTAAACGTTTCGTTCGATTGTGTACATTAAAATTGTAGTTAATATTTTATTATGCTTCTCAATTTGAATTTCTTTTATAAGTAGTATTTTTTCATGGAATATTATTTCAAATAATTTGGATCATAATAATTAAGATCAAATTGAAATTATTTCAATTTGATCCTATTTGACTAGTATGGTGATAGTTATTGGAGGGAACATTTGACTGACGTTAAGATCAAAACGCAAGCTAGTTTGTGTTATATGTTGCTGTAATGTAGTTGTGCTTTAAAAACCGGCCAATCCTTTTTTTTTAAATGTCTAGTAAATCAGAGGTGGAGTTGACACCTCCAGAAATTAGAGAAAAAAGCGAAAATGGTGACGATGGAATTATTGCCGCAAAAATCACAAAATGTGTAATAAAAATTCAGAATAAAATGAAAATAACGAACACAATTCAGAATTCCACAGAAAATTAAATAGCCATAAATATAAATGATGTGTCATCAATCATCATCATCATCCACATATTAAGAAGCAAAACTTCCACCAATAAATTTTAATAATTGTACAGTACAGAACATGTCCGTTTCAAAACAGTTGTAAATAGTAAATCAGATTAAATAAAACTTATCTACAATGTTTGTTTTCTTTACTTTCATTATTCATAGAAAACAAACTGCTTTCAATTAGTTATCTTTCAGTTAGTGTAAATATATTCCTTAATTAAGTTAAAACTTAACTTTTATACTATCTCGCAGACGGACTGGTAAATCAAATCCGGGAGGGTAGGGAAGGTAGCTGTCCGCTAGGTGCCTTGGCTGCATCCTGCATATCAATTGCCACGAGACGATTTAATGGAAAAGTTTATCTTATAAAAGTTACCATACGTCCTAGACAAAGTACCGTATTATAACGAATATTCCATCATCTGCCGGGATCCGCTGGGCGGATTGCGTCATTTACCGGCGCCCCCGAACTGGACGGTTCCGGGGTATTCGCGAGTCGCGTAGAAGTGTGACGCAAGTTCCGGAAAGGTCCAGGCGGGCGCCAGACAGGTATAAATTCGCCGCTACTAGCGGCCGCTGGCAGTCTGAAGTGGAAGCTGAACCGCGAAGTGTGCATCGCGGTGAACAGCGGGGCAGTCGATGAAATGCAGTGCAGAGGACCGTGGTCAGCGCCGTGAACTGCGGCCAGCACAGTGAACTGTGGCCGGTGCAGTGAACTGTGGTCAACGCAGTTGACTGCGAGTGCTTCAAACTATGCGACAATGCAAAAGAACTGATCAGTGAAAATAAATCAAGAGAAGTGAGTTGTGTGTAAGGAAATAGCCAAGTGCAGAACACGAGAACTGTGAAGCCTATCTGTAAATGCATAAAATATTTTTAATGTGTTATTAAGAAACAAAATAAACTTCTTTGTTGTAATATTTCACCTCTAATTCACCACTAAGAAACGTTTCAATATGAAACTCGATGCAATGGGTATTAATACAATCGAGTAAAGTTTGCGATACTCTGAAAACAATAGATGAGTGTGATATTGTAATATCACACTCATCTATTAATACCCATCATTACATCATCGAATTCGATGTTAGCCAGCGCAAAAAGGGTCGGCAAAAAATTGCAAAAACGCCAAAACGCCGCAAAAACGGCAAAAAATTGCAAAAACGCCCACCCTTTTTTAGTTCTTCGCCTTTATTTTCAAAACTATGCGTGTTATCGAAAAAATTGTGATTTAAAAAGTTAGTTTATACAATTTCTTACAAAATGCATACTTTAACTTTAAATTTATGAAAAGCGGTTTAAGCGTCAGAGCGCGCTGAAAAACGGTTATTTTTTGAGCACCTGGCCAAAGTGGGAGAATACTGCTCTTTCCAGCCATCCTATCTCGCGGCGACGTTATAAACTTACTTTATCATGCTTGAAAACAGTTATTGTGGAGAAGTAATGGGCATTATTAAGTGATTAACGCTCTTACTCAAAGAATCAATAAGGACGTATTTACTTGCTCGGAGTATCTATAAATCCTTAAAGAATACAACATAAAGTCCATGTGTTTTTTTAGGGTATTTTGCAATTTTTTCTGTGAAGCCGACCCTTTTTGAGGTGGAAACATCTAATTCGAATTTTTGGATGTGGATGAAAATTACCTCCAATCACTTTTATCAATTCTTCAATGGAAAATTGGTATTCCTCGTCACTATTTCCAAGAAAACAAAAAATAGTTTGCAAAATATATCCTCAGGACTCTGTTAGTTATTCGGACATGCCAGGTACTCTTGCCAGCGTACTCTATCGCCGCTCAAAATAAATTTGTTACAAATTTTATTAATTTTAAGAATATTAAAGAACAGTAAAATCTCATCCTAAATAGCCATTTTCTTTGAAACGTTTGTATCCGTTTTTAAGATAATGGCGTTTAAGCGCTACTATAAATTCGAAATTTGAAGCGAAATTTGAAAAATTTTGAGTTTTCGAAAAACTTTATTAGAACTCATTTGAAACACTTGAACTCGCAAACACAATAGTGCTTACAAGTTGCTGGAAATGTGCATATTAAAAGCGTGAGAATCTTTAAAAAAAAAACATTTATGTAATTTTTGAAAAAAACAAACAAAAGAATAGAGGAATATGCCATTTATGTCATCTTACAGAGTGCATATAGAACTATACGTGCCACAAATTAAAAAAAAATAATTTTGGAGCCCTTTTGAGAAAATATTTTCTTTGTTATTTTTTAAAATTGCACACACTGCACGTATCACACACAGTTTCACGTATAGTTCCCTCAAAAATTAATGAACGTTGTTCAAAATCGCAGAGCTTCGACTCAAGCCACATCGACAGGGGTTTATTCAGTTTGGAAAAAACTCGTACGCCTAGTTTAAACGCTAGTGTTTTTCGCATACTGGAGATAGACGAACGGACGGACGGACGTTTTGCTGTTTTTCGGTATCAAGAACTCACAAAACATGGATTCTCGATACGTGACTATCTGTTAGGGGATTTTTTTCTTAACCCTCCGTTGCATGCACGCGGACTAAGACTCCGCACTCATATTTTTGCGTCTCATTGTCAGTTGTCAGGAGGTATTAGGGAGTTTATGTACACCATAATGTCAGCACTATCGACCTTCTGCGCATGCGTAGATGCACTAAAATACTGCGAAATTTGAACCGCGAATAAGCAGAATACCGATAGTGCCTTAATGTTCGAGGTGACACAAACTCCCTATTGAGTTGCGGCTTCCTGTATCTTCCTCAACCGTAGTGATTCATCGACAGGTGTCAAAAAATCTTTCCCGGTCGTTGCAGACGTTGCTTACAGGAGAATATTTAGCGATGCGTGTTCGTGTTATAAGTTCTACTATCACGATGTGTGTTTCTATTGAAACATAGTATTTACAATTTAAACAAAATGATTATGCATTTATATAATAGTTCATAGATGTTTAACTATCTGAGAAGTGCAAAAATATTTTTTCTATTATAAAAATTATTATAATAAACAGTTATTCAATAAAAACGTCTAATATTTTCTAATGTAAACGGTTCAAGATATTGAACTGAAATTTTCACCAAACAATTTTGGTCACAATGCTTGTCATTATTAGCATTTTGAAAGCATTTTTTATTTTGAATATTTTGAACAAAATTATTCTTTCTTAAAGTAACATTGTAGTTATTATTATTATTATTATTATTATTATTATTATTATTATTATTTTATTAAATTATTCTATTGTTTATCATATTATTGTTCTCCATTTACTAAATTATTTTTTCAATATCAGACTGCTTGCAGATTATGATTGTATATTACAACTCAACAAAAATTTATTATATAATATATATATATATATATATATATTAATCTAGTGAAAATACAAAAAAGAAACCCAACAATTGATTGATATTATTGCAACACAAAGTCTATTTGATATTCACTAAAAACACAATAAAATAACATTTAAATTTTGAAGAAGAAAGAGGTTTACGTTTGTGACGCGAGTACACAATGCGATCTAAGAGTAGACCGCATGGTGTACTCGCGTCACAAACACGGGGCAACGGAGGGTTTATTTAGCAATTGGATTTATAAACTTTTTCGTTACCAAAAATTCACCTTTTTTTCGCGCAGGATTACATAACGTTCCCTATACTTCGTGTATACGTTTCTGTACGGGAAAGTAAAAATAAATACAAAAATTATTTTATTTAGTAGTACATTATGAAATGATGATGTAATGAATGGGTATTAATACACAAGTGTGATATTACGATACGATTACTATTTCATCGATTTTTATGCGGTATTTTTCTATGACGTATGGTGACTTTTATACGTTAATATTTACAATAAATCGTTTCATGGCAGTTGACTTGCAGAATTCAGCCAAGGTCTCCTAGCATATAGCTTCCTACTCTATTCTGCCGCAGGTGGCTTAGGTTGATCAAATCAATTCACCTGCGAGGGAGTATGAAAGTTAAGTTTTAACTCACTAAAGGATATATTTCCATTAACCAAAAGACAATTCATTGAAAAGTTTGTTTTCTATGGATACTGAAAATAAAGACATTGTACATTGTGGATCACATATATTTAATTTTATTTACTATTCCGTCGTCACCATTTTCGCTTTTGTCTTATTTCTGGAGGTGTCAACTCTGACAAGCCGACTAACTTCATCAAAAGAAAATTTTCGTTATGAATAGTTTTCTTAAAATCTATAATAAAGTATATTGTTTCAGCTTATTTCGAATAAACACATTATTTTTTTTACACTTAAGGGTATGTTTTCAGCACTTAATACATATACTTAAAAACTCAGTGTCTCTCTCCCTAAAAAAGCCACTTTATATGGAGTTAGTCACATTACCAATTGAAGGGTATTGACAAATTCTCAATTGCATTGACATAATATTCTAAATGGTCTCGATGTTATTTTATTAAACAAATACGCCCAGAACAAAACATTTTTACTACAGAAAGTTACAAGTATTATTTCAAGTAATTAAATAGTACTTAAAATTAAAAAAAAAAAATTAGTTGAAATACAAATAAAAATTTGTTCATTCCTCTATTCTGTGTAAGTAATGCAGTCGTCATCACTGTCAGGTTCTTCTTGAAGGATACCTCTTGCACACTTCATGTTTCTATAATAGTGGTGATGAATAGGAGGTATACACTTCAAAAAGCCTATTACATCCTTCATTTTTGGCATGAAGATCGGTCTTGATGTGTTATAAAGAATAGCTTGTGCGACATTAGCTAAACTTTCTAAAGAACGCCTGTTTCCATTTTTTTAAATATTAGTTTTTCCAAATGTCATTTCTGATTAGAATGTAGTTTTATATTTGGTAGCAAATGGCCTTCAGCCTTCTCAATCTGGATACATCTCATTATCAGCCAGTTAACTGGTTCACCTTCGAACCTTTTTTCTTCTTGGTGATAGATTTTTCTAAGTTTTGTGTCGAATGAGTCTTCATGGTTCATTTCTGTGAGGAAATACTTGTTTTGGTTTCCTGAAACCAAGAATGATATCATACCAATCGCTTTGAGAAAAGATGTGGCTACTAGTTTTTGCTCTTTTTTCAATAAAGGAAAATATCTTAATCATATGTCCTGGTACAAGGAAATTTAAGTAAATAGTTTCAGAGTCACCACTCTGATTTGGAGATATTTCATAAGGCAAGGAACAACTTTGATGTTGCAGTTTTTTTACTGCCGCATAAGTGTGAGTACATGACTTTATATTTGGCATTCTTGCTATGTCTTAATTGACGTAAAAAAGTAAACACAAGAAATACCCCATCCATAAACACTGCAAAATTGGATAACACAAAACAGTTTCAGTCAAAACAGTCGTTAAACATCGCTGTCAGAAAAGTTGATCATAACTGCCAACGCGAAACAATTGATAAAAAATGTTCATTTGCCAGAGCAGTTGACACATACATACCATATATATATATATATATATATATATATATATATATATATATATATATAATATATATATATATATATATATATATATAACAAAGAATTTGCCGCTACGGAATCTAACTGCTCTGGCAAATTAACATTTATTCTTACATTATATTATTTATCATTACAATTAATGCGATAAAGTATCCGCTGTTGTAGCAGGAATTAGTTTGCGACAAGTCTGTCAATCACACTTGAATTGAAAGTGTCGGCTGGTTAGATGGGAAATGTGGTCTTTCACTTACTTTTTCAACACATTGATATAAGAATATCATCTTTTGAAACATGTAGACCTACCCACTTTGTTCCTGGTGAACGACAATTCTCAAAAAAAGGTTTTCTTCACAAACCAACAAAATCAGATCAATGATATCAATATTTACGACGACCAAAGCTAGTCTACAATCATTTATATAAGCCATGATCCAGATTTATAATCACCGAACAAGATTAACGTAACGGTAAATCCGACTTTTCGATCAACTTACGAGAATGAAGATTCACAAGTATTAGGAATGAATTAATGGATTAGGATGGAGAGAAGAAATAATCGGGTGTATAATTCGTGGAAGCGAAGGTCCACCCAGAATTGTGTATTCGAGATATTAGGAAATATAATAAGTTTGAAATATCATTACATCTTGTTTTGGTTTGCAACTGATGTATTCGAATTACGTGCTCTCTTCGAAATGCAACTTACCTGACCTCTGACGGCGACATTGAGTTGCTTAGTCAACGGGAGGTCTTTTTAGTTCTGTTCGTCGAAGGTAGAGAGCAGTAGACGCTGCGGGGAAGCGTAGGCGTAGGCGGCGCATAGATCGTCGACGCATACTATATGATCTTTCTCTCAGAAACCCCACGTGGCAAATAACCACGACACAATTAAAGCAGACACTCTATTTATTTCTTTAAATAATTTCCATAAAAACAGAAATTGCATTTTGTTCGGAAAATGTAATTTTTCAGAGAGGAAAGAAGAATTCTTCTTGGTTCTCAGAGACGACTATCAATTGAAAGCTATTACAGCTCTGCTATAAATTCTCTTGCGTGACATTCGCCTCGATTCCTATTTTCCCTTCCCCAAAGCCACTGCAAATCTTATGGTCTGGCAATTTTCCATCCAATGAAATAAAATTGCCAACTATATGATTAATACTACATGCCAATATATTTCTCGAACATCTCTACATTAGGTATTTTACATATAAAGTTGCATTTTAAAAGTGCACAAAATTCATTTCTTCCTGTAGTACGTGACTCAGTTTTGAACTCTTTTTGAAGTCCAATAAACAAATAAAATTCATATCATCAAATAATATTCCAATATTTATTGGAGTTGTTTTAAAGTAGGTGTAATTTAATAACTATTGCTAAAACATGAGAAAACGTTTTGTGGATTGTCGCGAGTTGCCAAACAAAGCAAAGTATGTTATAGTGTATGACTTCTAAAAATATACTAATTCACACACTTGTGATAGAAAATGGATGTACCTGTAGTGAATGAAAACAATCATTGTTTATAAAAACTGAGTGAACTGTAAATTCATGACTTCTTTGAAACTTGATATTCAAAATTATAAAGCATGGTCGTTGACTGATCCTTTTATAACATCCAAAATAGGTTGATATAACAAGCTGATGAATCATGAACTCAGCTAGTATTTTAATTTTAAAACATTTTATTTGCTGCCAACGTTTGGTTCAGTCAAGCTCTTCAGAGCTCAATTTTGAAGCAAAGAAACATTCAAAATTTGTATCCGACTACGTCTGACCCTGAAGACATATCCTGATCTATATTCCCAAGGTTAATTCTCGTAAGGAAATTCTGTACGACCATCACAATTAAGCAGATAGGTGAGACAAACCCGATTACCCTATATGGGTGAAAGGCAAACCACTACAACCCCTCAGGTAAGTAGGTAGTTCTTATCCGTGATCGTTTCAGTACACTGTGATCATTTACTGCTTTTGTGTTGTAAATATTCCGTAGAAGCATAACGGAAGCCTTTTAATAATAAATGTATTGTGTTACTCAGCATATCATTTTTAAGATAACGCGATAACTATACCAGTTCATTATTCGTACATGATAACTATTCGTATTTATAAGCACCAGTTCGAAAACTTTTTGCGTTTGGTGTCCTTGTTTGGTTTTGTCACGCTATGTCACAGATGTACAATTGGAGTGAATATTAGCGCTTTTCTTTCTATGTTGGTATTTTCAAAAGGGAAGAACGAGTTTTGATTCTATAAAAATTAAAAAATATTTACTAAATTCACAAGAGTCACACGCGTTTGCTCTGTGATTTGCTTCCAAATTTTTGGAAGCGCACTAAACACATTTCAGTGCTACATTGTTAGAAAATGGCACTTAGACTAATGATCTTTTTCTGTGCATTTTATGCTAAGGTTTGCGACGACAATTTTTTATTGGCTCTGAAATCCTGGCAATTCAGGCATTTTACTGGTACAGGCCGGCGCCTTCTATCTTCTACTTTGATGACGAAGTGCAAGAATCGTTCAAGTGACATTCTCTCTTTGCCTTTCTCTGAGTTTTCTACAGCTTCCACAACAAAAGTTAGTGATCGTGATTTGTATACCCTCTTCCCTTTCTTTGCTTGGTAACTTTGAAAATCCAGTGTTTAGAGTACACGTCTTTCAGAAATAATTTGGTGGAATGTTTCAAATAATTACTGACATTTTATTTGCAGGTAACGTGTTAGCATATTTTTTTAAAAATTGTCTCAAAATGTAATATTATAGGAAAGTCATTACTGGATGTCTTACGGATTTTGGTAAAGTTCGCACGAGCTCTTAGAGTAATCTAATGCTAGATTTTAACTGAGAATCTTTTTAAAATCGTAATAATCTTTGGAATACATATATACTGGAGGGGATTATATTTTCGCGCGAAACACGATGACGGAAACTTTTAACGGAAGTTTAAACTAGTGGTGCTACAACAGCATATTCTTTCTCGCATTGTTTATAACTTTCGCAGTTTTTGAAAATAGAGAGAGTTCAACGAAATGTGACTTGCCCCATTCTATAATGCGTTCTCTATCCGTGGATACAAGTTAAAGAAATGTAATGATGCAACAACTGTACGTACTTTCTCGCATTATTTGTTATGGTTAGGTAATATTATACTATCTGTAAAAGGTTTGCGCAGTGAGTCGCTTCTGGAATCCGCTACTCTCGACATTTAAAACTAATGCTCTCTCCCATTATTCCCAACTTAAGCAATTTTTTGAAAAATAACGTTCAACGAAAATAAGTTGTGGGTTATTTTTTAAGCGTTCTTTGCTCTTCCTGTGAAAAAAATTATAAGAAACATTTTGAAGTCGTTTTTGAGTGAAATGTTTTTTCTATCACTTGCATTAAATTCAAGCATTAAGTTCCAAGAAAACTACTCATTTGAAAAAAAAAATATACATTACCTTATTTAAAGATCTATATTTTTATAACAGATTATATTTTAAACACTCTCTAACATCAATATTGTACTTTTGTAATGTTATTTTTTGCGAATGTTCGAAAATACGGAGTTTACCGAAAATTGGACTAGCATCAATTTGTTTGCCGTCTTTTGAGTCATACAACTTAAAATATTTGAGAAAACATTTGGAGCTGCTTTGGTTAAAATAATTGTTTAAAATCACTTGCATTTCAGGGAAAATTACTCGAAAACACCTCATATTTTCGAAAAATTGTAGCCGACTTTGTTTCGATTTTTGTCTTTAGAAGACAGATTTTATTAAGGAAAAATCAGTATCTTCATGTATTGTAGTTGTAGGAAGACGCCGAAAAAATTTTGAACTTTTGAAATGTTCAAAAATCAGACACTTCAACGAAAACGAGACTTACGCGAGTCTTTAAGCGTTTTATTCCCTGACCGATGGCAAAGTTTAATGAAAAAATGCGGAGATTTTTTGCGAACATTTTGAAAATGTTGGGGCTTTACGCAAAGTACCCCCAAAATAAAAATATCCGTTTCCAACTCTGAGGACGTCGAGTTTGTTTAGATTGATAGGCGAATATCAATTTGGGGGAAAAAGGCTGAATGGTTTTGGGGCAAGCGTTTGCCACAGATGGATGAGCAGACAGACAGACGGTCAGACCGGCAGACGGACGGACGAAAAGACGGACAGACGGATAGTTTTACCTTCAATGGATTTTTGGTATCAAGGATCTACAAAACATGGATCCTGACAATACAACGCGTTAAAGGAAGTACTTTTTTTACATATAGTTACAAAATTTATTCATTTTTTCCTTTACTAGGACACGTCAATAAGAGTTTTTCGTACAAAAAACAGCCGATTTCCGGCGCACGATTGTAATACTTTCTTTTCGTATGTGGTAAGGGGAGAAAGTAGGAATTAGTGTATAGACCTTATCCGAATCATCGTTTGGGGTACGCGAGGCGTCATTTGATGCATCTCTGTCTGCTGTCGAGGAAAATGTTTTTCATTTCCTTCTAACCTAATAACAAAATCTCAAATTAATAACCATGAAAATATTTTAAAACCGTTTAAAAATTAGTAGGTGCCAAATAAAGTTTGTTTTATTGTAATAGGCATGTTCATGTAATTGGATTTTACGATTAGAGGCTCTACAATGAGATGGATTTCTTTAATAACTCATAATGACCCCTTTTTTAGTTGGCTTATTTACAACACAATGAAATTTTAACATTTTTGTTTATTTACATTCTTCATGCTAACACGTTTCGACAACTTTCATACATTGTCATTTTCAGGCTTCTTTTTGAATATTAATATAACAACATTAACACATAATGTTTGAATATAATAATATTATAATAATTATTATATTTTTACTATAACAATATTTGTCCAACAAAATTAACACAGACTGTGTTAATTTTGTTTCATTAATATTCAAAAAGATCCCTGAAGATGCCAATGTATGAAAGTTGTTGAAACGTGTTATTGTGAATAATGTAAATAAACAAAAATGTAAAAATTTCATTGTGTTGTAAGTAATGCAACTAAAAGAGGTTATTATGAGTTTTAAATTAATATAAATACATTGACATCTATATTTATAGATAATGTAGTATTAATCTCCCTAATAAATTAGCTGTATTGTGCGAACAATGACGGCATCACAGTTCAGATGTTGACAATAATCACCATAAAACTACACTACGCAAAATTAAGAAACTAAGCCAGCATTTTTCTGAAACAAATGTCTACTTTAATTTCTTGAATTGATCGTTTTACATTTTTCCACTTCTCTAGTACAAATTTCAGCCGATGTCTGGAGGAGAATTTAGCCTTCCTGGGGCGGTGGCCCGCTGGTAGGAGATACCTACATGAGGAAAGCCCCAAGCCCACAACTGCAAGCCGACAATCTACCCTCTTTCCCTGCTTTCAATTTTCCCTTAAATTTCATGACGCCTGTCATATTGAATTCCCCACTTCCCCGACCTGCAGAGATTTGTGGCTGTGGAATACCCTTTTAAAATAGCGGCTGCCGCATTTTTAGCATATTTGAATATTAATATAACAACATTAACACATAATATTTTAATATAATAATATTATTACTATAACAATATTTGTCCAACAAAATTAACACAGACTGTGTTAATTTTGTTTCATTAATATTCAAAAAGATCCCTGAAGATGCCAATGTATGAAAGTTGTTGAAACGTGTTATTGTGAATATTATTATTGTGAAATTTATTATTATTGTGAATTATTATTATTATTATATAAAAAATATTATTATTGTGAATGTTATTGTGAAATCGTTGCTGCCGCAGATAGTATATGAAACAGATGTTCCGATCCATGTTGATTTGGGACAAATGCACAGGCGTGCGTACAAACGGGACAAGGGGGCTGTTTCCTCTGAAAGTTTTGAAAGGCGCTTCATAGCCTTAAGTAAGAAAATATTTATTTTTATAAATACGAACAATCCCCGATTTCCCCTTTGCTTACCTGATAGTTTGGGGAAATGTTTTGCATTTGAGGATGAGGCTCTTCAAGAAATATGGCTACCTCCTAAATGGCTCAACATAAAATCATGTGTATTTTTAATTGTGTCAATAAAGTTCTAATTTCATTCTCCTGAAACTTTTATACATTACTAGTAAAATATAACATATATAAGGGAAATTTAATGAGAAAGGTGTTCCGAAATGTAGTTGTGCCCCGCTCGTTCTAGGATACGCACGCCTATGGATAGAGGATAATGACTTTACATTTCTTCGAGATTTTCGCTTCACGAAATCTCAAAAAGTTTTCTGTGAAAATGAGCTCCAAATTCCACATTTTAAGAAGCACTCAAAACGCCATTGTTTCAAAAACGGATTCATAATTTTTATTTTATTTTTTTGAATGGGTAATGCTAAATGGACTAATTAACCTGACAAATGCTTCTTTTATATGTACTTTTTTAAAATACACAAATGTAATTTTTTTATAACATTTTTCACGCTGTTAATAATTACCATACTAACAATTTGTAATACATTAATGCATTTGTGAGTAGAAGTGCTTCCGATGTTTTGTAAAGAACTTTCTCGAAAACTCAATAGTTTTCTGTGAAAAAGAGCTTCAAATTTCGCATTTACAGTAACACTTAAACGACATTTTCTCAAAAATGGCTCCGAATTTTCCGAAACGAACGAATATTTCTATATAGAACAAGGTATCACACTTCTATAACATTCTGAAAGTCATGTTTCAGTTGTATAGTTAGAGAACCGAAAAATGGAGAAAATGTGACAAAATGTAGTTTAGGCAGCGATAGACGGCAGCTGGGAAGAGGGTGGAACAAAACTGAAAAGCTAGCCCAGACAAAAAAATTAGAAAACTAACTAGTACCAGAAAGTTTGTGCCATTCAGTAGCACTTTATTTCTAGTTGAAAGTTGAAATTGTGGTTGAAATTTGCAAACGTTTAAACTTTTTCGGCGTCTTCCTGCAACTACGACGATGAAGATAAAATTCTATCCTTAATAAAATCTGTTAATCAAAAACAGATCTTCATATACGATCATGTACTATTCTTCGAAAATATGAGTAGTTTTTCCTTATTTTTTGTTAAATTAAATATATTCTAAAAATCTCTTCTTTAAAAAATATCGTGTAATTTTTTTAAAAACATTAGTTTAGTATTCATTTCACAATTTTCATTGTTTAGCGTCATTTTGCAATGTTCGAATTTGTGAATTCGAATTTCCAGGACTCCATTTGCTCTCAGGTGGTTGTGATTTCGATGCCGCCGCATCTTATTAGTAAGTAAAAGTAATGATCTAGATGGAATTAATTACTTGTGTAAATTTGACTATAATAGTAGGAAGGACCTCTAGTTATTTTGCAGGTAGAGTGTTCCAATTTACTATACTGCGATTCACAAAGAAGAACATGCTTACATAAGTTATTTTCTGTCTAGATCGTATTTTCCAAGGATGGTCTACTGTTCTTTTGAAATATGTTTTTTGTAATATTCTACCAATATCTGCCAACGCTGTTTTCTTTTGTCCCCTCCACAGTATCCCTGTGAAGAAGGGGAATTTATTTTCTATGAATTTTTTTAATACGCTGCTGCCTTGCGGCTTAAGCAGCTACAGGCGGGGCTTTTTCTTACAACTAACTGCCAACGCTGTGTCTATATGCCTTGTACCTCGTATATAAACGTTTAACGAGAATGGTACAAGACACGTCTAGTTTACTAGAACTCTCACTGCAGTTGACAAACTACCTTGTGCTGTCCTTTATTCTACCTACCTATTTACATGACCTGAGGAATTATGAAACTAGTATTTGTGATAAATTAAGATAACATTAAGTAAATAAATTGTAAAGTCAACAACATTTATTTACAAAAATATGAGAGTTATAAAAATTAAATATCCATCATTATAGATTTCAATATATTATACTTACTTGTTTGTTCGTCATTAATCTTACCCAAAAACCTTTTTCTTTATTTTAAAATTATGACCCCTCTCAGCCTTTCATTTCTATCAAATGATCTTTCCATGGGATTGAAGCATAAGCTTATATTCCACATATTTTTTGTTTGTTTTTGTTTTACGTCGTAAGAAAAAGAAGGTATTACATGTAACGTATCAAATAATGTTCAGGGGTTCAAACCAATCTTATTTTTACGTCCCCCATTGGTCATATACATCTTTTACAGTATTTTTACGTACCTTTACCTATTTTAAATTATCTTAAAATAGGTAGAGTTTCGGACTTATGATGTCAAAACATTCCACCAACTTATTAGTTACAATTACTTCACACTACATACTCCATTAGAATTTTAACCTTTCATTCTGATACAAAAAATGAAATACGCATTAAGAAAGACTTTTGTTTATAATTTCACACGTTTGAAAATCATTTAGTTTCATTGTGCTGGTTAATACTCATCGTCTGCCACAGTGGTTGCCAGAGTTCTACCGAATGTCGCAAACGCCCCAGACGGAATGAAGAAATTTTTCCGTAAGTCGTGCAACTGTGCGTCTCTGGAGCGTTGCTTATTGCAGTGTCAGCGCTGCTCCCCGTTGAGGCCCGACATCGTCCAGCAGGAGCACCGGGGCGGAGCGGAACGACGGGGAGCGAAGCTGGAGGGCTTGAGGGGCACCCAGGTACCACTCGCGCCTCCACCCCCTCCTACACCTCCTCCTACTTCACCTCCTCCTACTTCACCTCCTCCTCCGCCTGCACCTCCTCGTCTACCACTTCCTCCTCCGCCTATTACATCGCCCGTATCGTCCACCGCTTCGTCCACCGCCACGCCCACCTTTTCGTCCAACCTCTCCTCCTCTACCTCGCCCACCCCTCCTCCATCGCCTCCTCCTCCGCCTCCTGGAACTGCTCCTCATCCCCTTATCGCGCTCTCCTCCTCCTCCGCTGCCATCACCTCCTCCGTCGTCTCCTTCCTTCGCCCCCTCCTCCGCCACTTCCTCCATGTCCTCTAGCCTGCCTTCCTCCACCTTCTGCCTTCACACCTCTTCCCCCTTATCATCCTCACCAAGCCTTCTCGTTCTCTCCATTTCCTCCGCCCGTTGCTCTTCCTCGTCCGCATTCGACTTTTCCTCCCACTTCGCCCGAACAGACACGCCACCTTCTCGTCTTCCACGCCACTTCCGCCTCCTCCGCCTGCATCCGCGACCGCCTCCTCCGACTTCCACCGCCGTCGCTGGCGCATCGCTGTGTCGCTGCTGCGGCCTGCCCCGCTGCAGCCGCCAGGGCGTCCGCGCCGCCGCCCTCGCCGCCCCTCGCCGCCCGCGCCGCCAGGCCCCCGCGCGCAGGGCGCGGCATCGATTCCAGACTCGTGGCACCAGCGCGGCCGCCGTCGCCTCCTCCTACCGAAGTTCCTTCGCCCGCCCCCGCGGCAGTCCCTCCCGCTCCGGCCCTTCGTCGCCGAGAAGAAGCCGGGCCTCTGTTTCAGCAACACTCGTTCCTTTAGGGAAGGAATCTGGAAAGCTGCAGTAAAAACAGGCACAGAAACGAAGGCGCGAGGGCGGGCGCGGTGGCGGGTGGCGCGGTGGCGCGGGGTGGCGGGCAGGGCGGGGCAGAGGCCGCACATTTCTGTGTATGGTTAGACTCCACCCTCCTTCTGCGCCCCCTTCCCCCGCGCCTTACAAGGTTCTTTTTATCCCATATTGTTCTCCCAATTCATCCATGCTGCTGTTCTAAACGGCAGCCAGCGCCGGCCGGCGGACGGCGCGGCGGTGGGCGGTGAGTAAGCGGGAAGGCGGGGCGACGGGGCCGGGCGGGGCCGGGCGGGGCGGCGGCCGGAGCGGGCGGCCGTCGAGTCCCGCTGCACGTGGGCTGGAGGAAATTAGGCGGAACCCGGGCGGCGGCGACGGGCGCTCCACAGCAGGTGCCCTCAGTTCCACGCGTTGCTCTTCCTTCCCGGGCTCCTCCCCCTCCTCCCTCGCTCTGCTTGGCGTGTATTTTCACGCTTACTCACGTTACGTTCGAGGCATTCCTTGGATGGAGTTTTAAATTCTCTGAATTCTTCTTTGAGCCTGTTGCCACATAGTGATGTCCAACTGACATGTAGACGATAATGCACGTACTCGGTTTCTGCGTTTCTTGTTCCCAGAAAACCATGTAAAACATTGTTAATAACTGGATCTGTTTCTGACACCGCAGAACTGACTGTCATTTTTTCAGTTCACTTTCTACATTCAGATATTAATGGTATGTTATAATTGTAAGATAATAATGTTCATGAGCCCAAACATTCTATAATAATGTAAGATAATAATGTTCATGAGCCCAAACATTCTATAATAATAATGCAGATACTTGTGTCTCAGATGTTCTGAGATACAGTTAGTAAACATTTTAAGAATAAAAGAATGGTCCTAATAGAACTAATAGTATCAGGTGAAAAATTCTCTGAATGAAGTTGATCACCCAGTTTAATAACGTGTAATTAAGAAATTAAGAATTAAGTATCTTGCTGCACAATAAGTTTAATTCGTCCTCACGTCTCTAATGTCGTATTGTTTTGCTGCATAAATTGGATTACCAAAGAACAGTTAAAGGGTCAGTCACTTTGTAGTCTAGTAATTGGGATTCTCACCACTTGTGTCAGTCATCTCCCAATGTTATAACTACTCGTACTTTGGATGACAATTCCTTAATTTTTATTTTTTTGTTTTAATTGTTATCCTTGGGACCAACATCGAATGAACGTAAGAAGGAATGTTGAATAAATAATTACTTTTCCCACTTGTGTAATCCACAATTTTGCAGTCTCTTTGAAGAGTCGAGTTTTAAATATTATTATAATACGATTATTTTAATTATTATTATTATAAAAAGATATACTAATTATAATAAGATTGCTTGCTCAGTCTAACATGCTATTTTTAATACACGCGTCTTCATAATCGTGTTCGAAGAAACCGTGTTTAAGGCACGTACCTATCCTTGTATATGGATGTGCTCGTACGCTCGTTGGTTTACCCGTACCAAACGCCCACCCGCATCCAACTTCATACGCACCGCCTCGTGGCGGCTGCGACGAACATCTGCTTGCATGTGTCACCGTGCTTCCCGCCAGCCGCAGAGCTCGTGGTTTTGTAATTCACTTCAGTCACCTCAGAGGTTGTTTTGAAAAGGAAATGGACGTGATTTTGACAGAATCGCATATATCGTTTAGTTGCCAAGAAATGCGTTTGTGGATACATAAAGATCTGTGCCGGAATCATATTTGTAGTTTCAATTTGTTTACTTCATTCTTGGTAAATAATTCATTGGTTATTTTAAATGCGAAACAAATTATTTGAGTATATAAATTTTAATCATAACTTATGCGTGACAAAAATAACGTTTTAAACAGTTACAAAATGTACAATTATTTGTATTGAAGATAAATGTTGGATGAAAATTTACTGGAAGTCAGAGCCTTGCGAATGTTCCTTGATGTAGACAATAAAATGATTTGTAAATGGAGGTTACAAATGATATTTATTTTTTAAAACCAAATTTAGTTCATGTACGCGTTTAGAATTATTTCAAATTCAGTCAGCCTTCATATTGCTCGTTATGCAAATTTCGTGAATGTTTATTCTCTGAAATATGACATTATAGTCTGCGAAAACACATCTTATTGCTCCCGGACGTTTAGATTACAAAAAATAACTCTACGAATAGTAGGCAAATACCACACGCCAGATTCTTTTAAGTTTTCCTTTTTTAAGGAAATCTACCATTGCCTTGCCTTAAAAATCAGTGTCTTTATGTTGATAAAGACAGTAAGGTTGCGAAAATATTTTCACCAATACAGATGTCTACAACACTCGGAGTAGTAATCATATTCATCTGATGGTATCAACAGCGCACTGCATAAAATCACATACAATACATGAACATTATTTTACATTACAATGCCAGAAGACATTAAACGGTTAAAATGGACACACAAATTTAAGGGCCAAGCAAAATATTTTCTGAGAACAGCTGTTTCTATACAATTAGAGATTAAACTGTGCATCAAAAAATAAAATAATATTGATATTAATAATGGTATTTTTATCAAATGCATTATATTAGTTACCATTTGGACTTATAATTCTAAAAGACTAAATATGCCTGTAACAAGTACAGCACCGTCATTCGGATGTCCGGGATTGTTAAGGTAGTAGTACCTGAGCGAACGCGGACTGAAGGATCGCGGGTTCAAGTCCCGCCTCGGGTATGGGTGTATTTGTGTTCATCCTTTCACCACCGAGCATATCACATCACACTGTTAATCGTTACTGTATCACATCACAACGTTATCGTTAATCAATAGTAGTCGCTAATGACCTAGTTTTTGATGCGGCCTTACATAAAACAAAAAGTATCGTACCTCAGCTTCTGGGTCAATTACCACCAACTCGAATAGATTTCCTGATCCTCTGAGAAAATGCTGGGATGGCGCTTGTTCTGCTTCCGGGCATAAATGTAGCTTCACAACCTACGCACATTTTCTTGAGCTTGGCGGGGAATATATTTATTCAAATAATCGTTCTCCATGTTCTCGTGGCAGCAAGTCGATTCCTTCACGAAGGGTACGATTGTAAATAGTTTTTATTACATGAGATATATATTCATGCAGGTAGGTAGGGATTCCAGAACTGAAGAAAATGCAAATATTGCACTTCCTCTCACATTAGGTCACACGGTTCTCAATTTTTTTGGAATTAAATAATTAAATGCATACATAAATGGCCAAATATACAATACAATTTCAAACCTTCACTATTTCTTTGTTATTTCAATTATTAGTTACATAATTTTCTGTAAATAGTTTCGAGTACTGTGGGGGTATTTTGACGCTGAAATAATATATATTTATGCGAACTTACAGCAAGTTGTACTTATTATGTTTCCGTGTAGAATCGTGAAGAGAAGTGAACGAGTGTCGGATTTTTAACATTTTTTGTATATAATATTGGCCTATGCTTTCATTTATCATTTTTATGCCCATTGATTCATGTTAAATGATCAACTAAACGATCAACATGTTGATCCATGTTGTTTCTTTGGAGGAATTGCATATTCAAGAATTTAATAGTGAAGACTTGGCAACGGTATCCTAAGTTCGAGAAGGTGTAACTCACAAAACTACAATTAGGAATCACATGGGAAAACGTACCATAGACTTTGGAGGGCCCAAAAAGTTATTTTTCCGATCGATGTATAGTCTATTCGAGGATGACCACAAGTCGTTAAAACTTTCCTCCCATTCTTCATCAATCTCTCTCCACTTTCTCGCAAATTATAATTGATTAACTCATTAACGCATCTCTGCATGAGTTAATTTCGCTGCAAGCGCGCTTTTTCCTCCTCGTCCGTGCGCGCAGGATTATTGTTATTGCTATCTCATGTTTCTTTTGTTTGCATCCTTTATCGTTTGCTCGTTTTATTGCACATTTACTAGATCAAATCATATACTAGAATATCATAATGAAGCTTTGGCGCAAGGACACGACGTTCGAGGGGATGGAGGACTATGTTACACTACCACATCGCTACTACAGTTTGCTAACCTATAGGAAAACTTAGCCTAGTCTCTTTCGGTCAGAAATGTTATTTTTCCTGTTGTATTCCATCCTATTCGAGGACATTCGGAATTCATTACATTTTTAAGTGCATCAGTGGTTTTTCATTGTCCTTAGTTTTTTCACAGTGATCTTAATTCTTGTATCTTCACATCAATTTATTTCGCAATTTAAATCTCTTAAGCTCCCCAAATTTTCTCTTTAGATCGAAGTTACAGATCCAAGTCTGATGGTATACACTACGCTTATTGAACATTTTATTGATTCTGCCGAGTGCATTTAAAACTGTCTTAACTACTGTAGAATGAGAATAAGAGCAGAACATAGATCTGTTTAATCCTAGCATATAAAGAGAGATTTAAAAAAAAAATGTCTCATTTATAATCATTGATGATTTCAGTCTCGATTTCGATAGAGGGAGAATAAATGTAGATTTAATGTCTATTTTTGAGTAATCTCTGAATCATATCTGATTATGAGTGAAAAAACAACAAAATAATGCCTTTTTGTCACCATTATTTATCAACTTTCAAAAATGTATGACGGTGAGTTTTCAGACCTTTCAATTTCTTTGTGATTTTTATTTACTTTCACCACTTCGTTTCATTTTCCATTTTTTGCTTTAATCCTGATTGACTCTTTATTTAAAATTCACAGTTCATGCATATTCGAACTTCACACGAAAAGGTTTTCCATAGTTTCTTAGTCTTCGATCATCTCTCTCTCTCTCTCTCTCTCTCTCTCTCTCTCTCTCTCTCTCTCTCTTTCTCTCTCTTCTCTTCATCTCTCCCCAACCCACACTCTACCTTCAAGTTGATGGCATATAACACAACCATACACAGAAAAAATGTTTGTGTCTGGGTATCAGACCATTTTTTCTATATTTTTGGGGGTCACTAAATCTGAATCCGGTGCCCATTTTACTCCATCTTATCAAGTTTTTGGCTTAACTTCAAAAAATATAAAAAATGAAAGATGTTTCTAACCGAGGGGTCAGACCATGTTACCTATATGTTTTTGGGTTCGTTGAAACCGAATCTGTATTCCATTTAACTTCATCACATCAGAGTTTTCACATGACCAAAAATTTGTTTCTGATAGTGATTTTGTGCCAATGCTATAGGCAACCTGCCATACAACAACGTGATGAGTTTGTACCGCCAGGGGCCAATAACACCTTTTCTATCTATTATAATTGATCTGAATTAAAAATATTATATGATAAAGTTAAATTGTCTTCAGATTCTGTTTCAGTGACCTCAAAAACACATAGAAAACATGGTCTGATCCCAAGACACGAAACATTTTTTTGTGTAGCTGTGTAATCAATGGCACTATGCTCGGTAGGTGGTAGATTCCTCAAACTGTAAGCCAATTATGCTATGTTTGGACAGGTTTATTCAATAACTTTCCGAAGAATGCCTTATATTCTTCCCTCTTCTGGAGCATTAACACCGTTAAGTCATGCGGCCTCTGCCCAATTTCAGACTTTTCTAAAAAACGGCTCCAATTTTTCCAAAAATTTAATTTTTCCAATCCAATTTTTCTAAAAAACCGGCTTTAATTATTTCTATGGTATCTATATGGAAAGAATAAAAAATATTGATGCTAGTTTAATTTCCAGCAAACTCTCCCTCTTTTCGAAAATTGCAATTTTTAAGACAATAAAGTATAAGATAAGAATTTTCGCTTTAAACAAAATCTGTTCTAATAATCAGCTCTTTTGAAAAGGCGATGTACAATTGTTTGAAATAATTTATAATTTTTGCGTTATTTGTGCTTGAAATTAATGCAATTAAAAAGTTCTGAAAAACTTCATCAATTTTTTCTACAGATAGATCAAGGAACGTTAAAAAGAATGGTGCAGCTCTCATATTCGTTGAACTCTCTGAATGCTGGAAACGGAAAATTTAGAAATTGTTTGATTCATTAATTGATTAGTGACGCCGGGCGCGTCAACTGTTAATCTTATTAGACACGTTGCTGTAGCTTTTTTTCCCCCGCGGGAGTTTATCTCCCCCCACTGGATGGCGTGATTCGGCGCCGACACGGTTTCTCCAACCAGGTATCTCCCACCAGCGTGACACCGCCACAGCCGGGAAAAGCTGTAAGCTCCCGACTGGCATGTGTGGTAGTGTAGTGCATGTAAGTGTGTGTGTACGTGTGAGGATAGGAAAAGGAAAAGGAGGGAAAGATTGCACGCGGTTCGTGCCCATTTGTATGGTTTGGTCATCATTCCCCGGTGTTGATACGAGAAACCACGAAAAACTACCGATCAGAACAGCCATCTGCTGGAATTTTTCTGCAGACAACGGCCGATTTCGACCTAGCTGACAATCTAGTGCCGAAAATCATGCCACGCCGTCAGGATTCGAACCCCAGTATTGGCCGGCCAGAAGCACTGCAGTGACATCAGTTGATGCCCTGAGCCACCATCACCGGCGCGGGCATCTGTTTTAGTTACTACCTAACATGGCAGTCGTTCTTCAAAACTGGTGTCGAACTGAAACACTGGCGGACAAACAGTCAAAACCTTTTTGTTATGAAATTGCTGAGGATTTCTTTTACTTTTCAAACGATTTTGTTATGTTAACCCCAAACATTTTGTCGCACTGTTAAAGTTTCGTTATGTGTAATCGCTGAATAATTCTAGTCGAGAGGGGCCGATCGTTGTGTGTTTGCGGAATACGTTTAATTTCAAATGATTGTTCTTGATTTTGTGAAGTGCATGAAAATAATTAGTAATCTAGTGATTGTTACTTACTGAAACATTGAAATTTAGCAGACTGCGTAGTGGAGACAACAGAGAGCGCATACTCACAGTGAGATGGTGAGAACAGGAAACTTTGTTCATGAACGTTTTTAAGATGTGATTATTAGGAACTCATACCATTAAAGTAAAAATCTCATTCGTCAACACTGTAATTTTGAAATGTAAGTAATTTGTAAAAATACAGAGTGGTTCTACAGAATGGAACAGACTTTCCCGTATTAGTTCTCTATTTCCTTTGGTCTCGGCTAGCTATTCGAACTTACCACATCCTCATGCCTGCTGCATTTCACCGCCCAAACTGCATTTTTTTGAAATTTTCTTAATATTTGTTTCCTAATTATAAAGCGGAAATATTATTTTAAGAATATTAAAGAACAGTAAAACTTCTTCCTAAATGGCAATTTTCTTTGAAAAATTTGGAGCAGTTTCTGCAGCTTCTGCAGCAGTTTCTGAAGCAGAAAATTGTGCTTAAGCGCTACAGTAAATTCGAAATTGAAAGCACTTTTTCACAGAAAATTTTTGAGTTTTCGAAAAACTTTATTTGAAGTCAATTGCAGAATATTGACTCACAAATACAATAGTGTTTACAAATTGTTGAAAATGTGCATTTTACTGGCGTGAGATATCTAAAAAAAACATTTGTGTAATTTTTGAAGAAGAAGAAAAAAAGCCCCGAAATGAACTTTACCTCATATTAAAGAGTGCAATTAGCACTATCCTTTCGAAAAGTTTGAAGAATTAATTTGGAGCCATTTTTGAGAATATGCCGATTTGGCGATTCTGAAAATGCGGATTTTCAAGCTGGGTTTCACTGAAAACGGTTGAGTTTAGAGATGCTTTGTATGAAATTATTTAAAGCACATGTACTCATAAATACAATAATGTGAACAAATTGCCGCTAATGTAAATATTAACGACATGAAAGTCAAGTGAAATTTTTTTTTTTTAATTTTTGAAAAAACAAGAGTGGAGCAATATGGCGTTTATGTCTTCTTATATAGTATAGTATTTAGCACTATCCCTACCAAAAGTTTAAAGTAAAAATTTGAGTCGAATTTGAGGAAATCTTGTTTTAGTATTTTAAAAAAAACGCAAATGTTGCACGCAATATTGCGCGAAGCCTACTAAAAGTTTCAAAAAAAAATGTATATGACCATAATGAAAGAACTCACTATGGAGAACTCTTTTATTTGAAGGTAAAATCTCTATCTTCAGTTTTATTGTTGTAGCAATACACCGAAGAAATTCATACATTTGAAATTTTCGAAAATTCTGTATTGGCTGTGAAAATCAGACATATGCCACGTTTATAAGTTTATGCTACTGTATTCTTACAAGGAATTTAAAGAAAAAATTTGGAGCCGTGTTTAAGAAAATTTTGAAACTGTCCGAAGGGCTTCATTAAAGTACCCCCAAATTTTAAAGAATGTTTTTCAAAATATCAAAGTTTCGACTCGACCCAGTTGGACAAGGACTTTAATTTGGAAACAAATCCTACGTATGGCTTAGGCGCTAGTAGTGTTCACAGATACCAGACGGACAGACAGACAGACGGACAGACAGACAGGCGAACGGACAGACATACGAACTGATAGACAGACGGACGGCCAGACGGACGTTTTGAAAACAAAAAACAATTTCCGTACCTGGGGACCCCGAAACTTGTATATCTGCTGAAATCTCGAAATCAATTTACCGCAGCATTACATAACTTTCCCTATACTACGTATATTACTTCGTATATACGTACATTTACGGGAAACTAAACACAGGTTCCCAATTCTAGCCTTTTTGAATATACAGACCGAGTTGGATAATAAGTAAGGCGCTTCATGAGCTCCCTTACCCTGAGTTATTAGTTTATAATTAAGTAGTTTTTAAGTTAATTTAAGTTGCAAAAAGTACGTATGTAAAAGTACTATAGTGCTGATCTATGTAACTTGCAATGCCAATGAAAACAAATGAAAATGAAAATTGGAAATGAAGTTCTTAGATTAAATCTTATATTAAATCTTAGATTAGGTCTTAGATTAAATTCTGCGTGAATGCTAATTCCTATCAAATATATCGTGGATATTTGTTGACATTTTGTAAACTAAACCAGTTTGACATTTCTACATTCCAGATGTTTTAAAGTTTTTTATGTGTTCACCGATGAAAATTGGACGGATGAGATAATGCGCTTAAAGCCTATTGTCATTGCCGTAACTTAGCTCGTTTCCCTTGCGTCAGCTTGTAGTTTTGGGTCTCTGGCAGGATGGTGGCGGTTGACTGTTGAGATGATACTCTAGTTCCTCAATCTGGGCTGATGATTCGGACAAGTGTGTGTTGTAAGTTGCAAACCTTGAAGCTGAGACGTAATCCCATCGATTAATCCATATTGCTGCTCATTAATTCCACGTTGCCTTCAACGAGCATTGTGATGCTGGAAATTTCTGGATTAATGGGCCTTCAGGGCGTGTTTTCACCGGATCATATTCAAGATTATAATGACATTTATTTATATTATTTGTACAGTTATGTGGGTGGAAGGCGCTTACCTAGATCTTAAACCTGAACTTATAGTAATCTTACAATCTACTATTTACAATTTGGCGCTACTTATTTGCATTACTTACACACTTTTGTACTTATAATCTAAACTTACATACTGACGCTTACATACTTACAAACTAAACTTACAGTAGACTCAACTTATTTATAATATTTACAAGCTACTACACTAGCACTTACAATCTAAACTTACACACTAACACTGAGATTTTTATAGTTTGCCAGTCAAACTTGCACTAGGTCACAGTTGCAGTTACTCTTTTTTCCCTGCACACACATACGCGCGCGCGCACACATACACACACCCCATGATTGCCCGTCGGGGGGCGTAAGAAGAGTTCACAAAGAGTTAAAGAGTTCACAAGCACCAAGCTTTTACGTACACGTTTATATTATACACGTTATACGAAGGTATATTTTAGATTGTGTTCAGATGGTTGTCTGTGGTTAAGTAGTGAGCTAGTTTGCGAACGGTTTTGGTGTGAGTAGTGAATTCAAAGTAAGAATTTGGGTAATTTTAATAAATTATGTCAGCGCGCACGTGCATAAATGTTGAGAATGAATGTACTCGAACGGCGCAATGTGACAATGCAGTGGCAGCAGAGCCTTTTGGCTGCGTATAGTGGTAAATCGTACAGAAAACGTAGAGACTGGGTAAACACGATTCTCTCATACCAGCCCTGAGGAAGACCACGACAGGATGGTCGAAACGTCGGCAACTCAGCCTTCGACGCGGCGTCACCCGGACAGCCCAGATCACCCACATGACTCTGGTCGCGGAAGCCTACGACTCCGATGTCATCTTAAGTTCGGTAAGTGCAGAAAGCTGTACAGTGAACTTTCAGACAAAACAGGAATGCAGATACTAAATGGCTTATGGGCGTATTATACAGTGGTTCCAGCAATTTTCTCTTGACTTTTTTATATTAGTTCATAAGTAGTTTTTTAATATAATAAATATTACAAAACTTAAAGTTCAAGACATATTTATTTAAAATATTCCATTTGTAGATATAATTTTTGTTTATTCATTTAAGAGTAGTAAAACCCTATTTCCTCCATCATAATTTGACTGAACATTTGACCAACCATTCAACTCATTCCTGAAAAGATTTAGGAGGATCTTGGTGGAAATGTTTTAAGTAAATATGATCAGATTTACTTTAAATCGTTTATGTAATTTACAGCATATCTATATACAGTGAAGAGCCAAAAAAACTGGTTCAGTAATGCGTTTTGAAATAAAGAGGTTTGGAAACAATCAGAATACGGCGCTCCGGTCGGCAACGACTATGTAAGACAACCAGAGTCTGGCACAGTTGTTAGATTGCTAACTGCTGCAACAATGGCAGGTTATCACGATTTAAGTGAGTTTGAACATGGGACTTGGGCAATTCCAACAGGACACTTTACAGCCCACATGTTCAGAATTGCTACAGAGTGGCTCCAGTAACACTCTTCTGAATTTAAACACTTCCTAATAAACCTTCCAGACATGAACATTATTGAGCATATCTGGGATGCCTTGCAAAGTGCTGCTCAGAAGAGATTTCCCCCCTCCTCGTACTCTTACGAGTTTATGAACAGCCCTGCAGGATTTATGGTGTCAGTTACCTCCAGCAGTACTTCAGACATAACTCGAGTCCATGACAGGTCGTGTTGCGGCACTTTTGCGTGCGTGGGGTCCTACACGATATTAGGCAGGTGTACCAGGTTTTTTGACTCTTCAGTGTATATAAAAATTGATATTAATGTATACGAGTATAAGAGCGGTTAACTCTGACACCGTGTGACCGATCTCAATTGATGTTGACAAATCTGTGTGTTTTTTTCACCAAGATAATGTATGTATTTTTAATTTTGTTGTAACTTCACTAAATGGCGGTGTAGAACGAAACTAAATATCCATGTCAAATGCAACCCGCAATACTTGGCAGCATTGTTGAATATGTCGTTAAATAACTTCTAAACAAAGCGTTTTAGGGCAGTACAAGTTCAAATTTTGTGGCTAAAGATCTCAGGATAGAAACTGCTTTAGCATTCTATTACGTTTTTGTTTGTCCGTCGATTCTCAATATTACCTCAGCTGCTCGGAGACATACAGAATCTGCAACTAAATGTGAATGAGAGCGACAGAAGGAGGTAGAGACAGAGACAGACGAGAGAGAGAGAGAGACAGAGAGAGACATAGTCACACAGACTGAGACAATGGCAGAGAGAGGAGAGAGGCGAAGAGAGATGTGGAGAGAGTCGGAGAGAAATATGAGAATGAGAGGGAGAGAGAGACGGAGAGAGAGACGGAGAGAAAGAGACGGAGAGAGAGAGAGACGGAGAGAGAGACGAGGAGAGAGACAGAGAGAGATGGAGATGCAGAGGCAAAGCAAGAGATGGAGAGAGAGAGGGGGAGAGACTGAGAGATTGACGGTAACAGAGATGGAACGAGAAAGGGAGAGGGTAGGGGAGAGAGATGAAGGGCAGAACAACGTAGGCCGGGATCCGCTAGTTTTCATGTAAATAATCAATATGATTACATCATTTTTTCTGTAATTTTATTCAGAAGCTCTGAAGTAGTAAATTTACTGTACCCATTTTGTTAACATTTAATTATTATTACTTAATTGACCTTTTACAAAAGTAGAAAATTGTCACTTGAGTTTGAGAAATAAAGTGTCACACGTGTTCAAAAATGTCATATTTCAGAAAGAGGCATCGAAGTCAACCCTTTTGCAAAATAAGTCAACTCGTCTTGATCCCAAGTAAACAAACACATTTGTCGCATATTAGTCATGGAAGGTAGAGGATGAAACTGATCCGGAAAACGAGGACCAATATTGGAGAAAAGTATGTTTAGCTTAGCAAATTAAGTTTTGTTTTACAGAAAATAAATCGCTCTCAGGGGTTATATTACTCGAAATCACTTGCCAGCGGTCGAGTTCATTGCCCTCTTACTACCTGACAACCCTCTCCTTCCCTTCCCTATACCTCCTTCGATGGGCCGCCTGCAGAAGGGAACGCGGAGGGAAGGAAATGGCCTTGCGAAACGCTGGGCATTCGTAGGGCCACCGATTAGTTAGTGGAGATGTTTTTTACACTGTAAATACATATTGCAATGTTGTTTTAGGCGAAATTGTGCCGAAAACAATTTATAAACTTCATTAAAAATATGTTTGAGAAGTCCGTGTCCTTTTTTTATAGTTTTCTATGGATAACCCGGATTTTCGTTAACTTTAATCTCCACGGCTCCAGTTGATCCGGTTTAGCGTGGTTCTACTGTACTACAAAAAACAATCTGTTGTTCGATAACCGATGAAAATAAGTTTTCTATAAATCGGGAGCAAAATTATTTAGTTTTCAAAATGTTGTAATCTTCGCGTTTCTAGTACGAGTACTTTCTTTCTTCATTCGAGTATTTATGGTTAGGGGTAGGGAATAGATTCCGGAGGAAACCCGCACATATTGTACTTCTTCCCTATGCGTCGCAAACAGGTTTACTATAATTTGACGAAAATTAATAAAATGAAACCGGATTGAAACCCCTGCCTTACGAAAGTACTTTGCGCAACCTGCAACCGAGGGCGAATTTCCGCCAAGGCGCGCCTTGCTTCGCGGACACCCGCGTGTGGATGAGCGCGTGTTTGGCCACATGGTGTTTATTTTGAGGTCTGTTGCTTCGGGTGGCGGCAAGCGCTCACGCATCAGTCTACCTTTGCTTCCCTCCGCGAATCCGCTGCTAGGCGCCTCCACCGCCTCCGCCTCCTTCGCAGCCAACTCCACAGCCACCTCCCCGCCCTTCCCCCGCGCGCGCCAACTTCTCCGCGATCGCAAGCTGTTATTCCAGAGGGAGCACTCGAGTCGAAGCAGATTCAAAAAGCAACAACATTTGTGTTGAAAACTATACTACTCATATTTCAAACAGTTAACTTACGCGTTTACTTTGTTAACAACAACCTGTTGTATTGTTATTGTTTGTGTTTTACAAGTTCACGCCCAAAGTGTGCCTGTTGCTCATTGGAAGTCGCGAGAAAGTTTTTGTTTTTCTCGTTTCGTCTCAAAGTTGTTGCAAACGTAATATTTAGAATAACGGCTGCGATGGTAGAGCATTCATATTCAGTGTGCCGCGGCCGCAAAGGCAGCAGGCAACGGCGAGGGCGACCGTCTCTTTCATTCTAGGCACGTGCGCCCGTCGGGGTTTGTTTCACTCGGTGGGCGAGTGTCAGCGAGGGCGAAAATGATGGCGGCGAGCATGGCGGGGAGCAACACACGGTCATTTTAAGGAAGATATAGTGCGAGTTGGTAAAAGGAACTTAGAGGCCAATGTCCTTGAAATACCCAAGTGATCTTGGCAAGTTTCAGATTGACTTCTTTGCTGTCCGGGTGACGCCGTGTTTCGCCTGTCATATCGCAGGCTTCCTCAGGGTAGTGACTACCCTGAGGAAGCCTTAGATATGAAATGGCCTCTCAGCCAACGATTCGGCGTCACCCAGACAGCCAAGAAGTCATGAACGTGAGCCTACGTGTACATTTAATAAGTTTCAGATTGATGAGTTAGGACATTTATGTAAATACGGTAAGTAGATTATTTCAGTACGAGGCTAGGAATGGACTTACTTGGCAACAAGGGGAAAGACAAACACTTCCTTA
Organism: Gryllus bimaculatus; assembly: GCA_017312745.1. Taxonomy (NCBI): domain Eukaryota; kingdom Metazoa; phylum Arthropoda; class Insecta; order Orthoptera; family Gryllidae; genus Gryllus; species Gryllus bimaculatus. The sequence continues at coordinate 1,978,254 of BOPP01000081.1, forward strand.
CCTCTCAGCCAGCGATAAAGACGCTTTTAATTTCTGAACGCTTTGGGGTTTTCAAGACGTAATGGGCGGCGGGTGTCTGCCTGTTGCGAAATTTATTTATGCGAGTTTGCGTGACAGGCTTAAACATGAGCAATTGAAATTATTGTATAACTCATAATATAGTGTATGGAATTTTAAAATAGTCCTCTATGTCGTTCTTAGTGGTCAACACAACCCTTAGTATTGGATTCAATATGGTTTGGGTAAGTCTGGACACGCTGAATATAATAAAGCTAATTTATTCTAGAAAGGTATGTTAAAAATAACGATATATTCTTTCATCTGCTCTTCCTCCACTCAACATTGCTTGGCCCAAACCACAACTTGTAAGCTAAGTGGATCTGTTAAATTGTGCAGTAAACCTCGCAGCAGAAGAAAGCTCTCGTTAACTGGTGAGCGGACCAGCTATCAGGTGAATTAATGGGCGTGCGTGGCATTCGTGATCAATATGACTTTTTGTGGGTGGTCCTGTTTGCCAAGGGCCTTTCTCCAACAGATAATCTATGAACTGTGTACTCTTCAATTAATGCTGGACATTCATGGCTCGAAGGTTCTCTGTGAACTGTTACCTGAGATGACACTCGCAATGACTATTGGGTGTCTAATCGTCAAAATATCTCAGACGTCTCTCCTAGAGGTACCCAAACGTTACAACGAATTCGGTTCTTCGATTTACAGAGAACTCTTTTGTTTTAGAAGTACAGTAGAACCCCGGTATAACCATAACTAATTGGGGGGTGTGGTCTGTTCGTATTATGCGAAAAAATGTACCGTACATATATAAATGCATCTATAGAATTTCCAGACAATGCAACATAGTGTGCGATGTGAGGAAATGGCAACTTAGCGTAGCAATCGCATCATCAAGCAAATTCAGTTCTTTGCGACAAAAGAAGATTACCAATTTTGCAAGTTCCTCTTGGTGAAAATTACTGCTACATAAACATTTTTCAAACACTGTAGTTACTAGCGCAATAATCGTTTCATTTTGATAATTAGTTGTTCATTTCTACAGTAATTATAAAATCCTTTCTTTACACTACAAATAAGCATTTTATTTATTTTATTTATTTTTCTCCCATCTAGAATTTTGTTTTAATTATCCAAAATATCGGTTTTGCGGGGTTCGGGTTAGCGAGGTTCTGCTGTACTAATTCAGCACTTCTCGTGGAAAGCCATGGAAGTAGGAAATGAAAATGTAAAAAAACAAAACAAAAAAACAAACAAAAAAAACAACGATTTATTGTGCGACACTTCCTTTCCTACTGCCAGTTTTGCTCTTGCTCTGCGTCGGTTATGCACAGCGCGACGCCCTGACGGTCGGAGTCGAGATAACGTAGAAAGTAAGGAAGAAGAGGAGCAGAACGGCGTGGACGCGGAAAAGGTCGCGGATGGAAAGGAGCGTGGAATTGAAATGAGAAAGCGTTTGGAGTCGAAGATGGGGACGAGAACGGGCTTGGCTTTGGGGACGGGGACGAGAACGAGGTCGGGCTCGGAGATATGGACGGGGTTACGGTCGCTGTTGAAAGTGGGAACGGGGACAGGGAGGACAGAGAAGACGACAGGGACAAGAACAGAAACAAAGGTGATGACAGGGAGCCAAGGTAGTAACAGGAGAACTTGAATCCCAGGACATAGATGGGACGGCGGAGGGTGCTGTGACGGAGACCGTGTGGAGTCGGGGTGGTGTGGCGCGGGGACGAGGCGGAAACGAGGTGGGGAAGAGCGCCGGACGAGGCGGCCGGACGAGCGCGGGGACGAGATTGGATCGTGCGGGACAGGAGCTGGGAAGAGCGCGGGGCGAGGTGGGGAAGAGGCGGGACGGAGGCTGACGAGCAGGGGGCGAGACGGGGCCGAGCAGGGAACGCATGCTGAATACAGCATGAGGGGACGAGGCGGGGAGAGGCGGGATGTGGGAGAGGCGCTGACGAGGGAGGACGAGGCGGAGATGAGACGGGAGAGGGCGTGACGCAGGAGGCGGCGAGGCGGGACGAGGAGGGGGCAAGGCGGGAGAGGCGGGAGACGAGGGGACGGGGGACGAGGCGGACGAGGCGGAGCGGGGCGGGCATGTGAGGGGCGGCGGCGTTCCGCGGGACGCCGCTCTCCTTTTTCCCCTCCTGACGCACTATTTCACCTCGTGTTTGGAAGGGAACTGATAGCTTTACGCGTTGTTTGGGCGAAGAATGCGACACAGCCCGCCTCTATAGGCGCGCCTGCTTCCTTGCCTCGCGCACTGCTTATATTTTATTAGTGTTTGGATTTCGGGAAAATTAGTGAATACAAACAAGTCTCTTCACGTCTCCTTTGCTCTTAAACCGAACCACGGGGGCGCTTTTTCACGACTCCCATGGGAGGGTCGCCTTCATAAATTTCGTGTTGCGCTCTGCCGCGTGCTGAACGTTGCGACTGTGGTTTCCCACATGGGGTTCATTGATGCCGCATGGCCGTATTTGGAATACTTGTTCTCCACGAACTTTTCATTACAGAATTTACTCATTCCTCCCTTGACAGTATCTGTCCTGCATTCACTGCAGGGCATACATGGGAAGCCCGTATTCAGTATTATGCTGGATTTGACTAGAAAAGTATGTTTGATGAGACTAAGGAAGTTGCAATTTGATGAACTACAAGGTATGATGTGAGATATAATCTTCATCATTGCATTAAATATTAATATAATATTTTCAAATTTTGTTTTCAAATATTTTCAAATTTTATCAAGGCATGTTTTACGGATTATAGGGGATTTTTAGTGATTAATTTGGATTGATTAGAAATCAAACTTCGTAATTAAAAATGTGTGTTTGTCATGATGAACATGAAATATATAAAAGAGAATGGACTGTGAATCCCTCTGTCAAATCATCGAATCATTTAAGTGGTGCTAAAACTACACATACATTCTCGAATTCATTTTAACGAATACGTAATATTATAGTATTGCAAATTGTATTCTACTAATGATCCAACAATCTCATTACACTCTTTTAAGCAAAAGAAGCGCAGGATATTCGAATTTGCAATTTTCGAAATCTCACAGGTTACCATGAAAGTGTGAAAAGGATACCATATTTGTAAGCGCACTTTGCTCTACTCGAGGGAAAAAATTAAAGAAATTAATAAATTTCCATGTGATCATACCCTGGTCTTCACATTGGTAATTGAAGGTGTAGGACAGTTTATAAAAAATCCACTTTGGTAATTTTGGAAATTCCATAAATTTTAATGAATATATAATATATACTTAATTAGTAAGCAAACTTGCCTCTATTTGAGCAAGACATTTAAAGAATCAATTTCAAATAATTTTTAGAAAGTGTTGTTTATGTTTTTCTAAATTATCTCGTATTCATTCAAAATGATACAAAATTACTCAGCAAAACTGCGAAAACTTGCAAAATTTTCTCATAATGGACTTCAAATTGTATCTCCACTTTTTTAATCAAATAAAGATAACTTTTTCTTTAATTATATATAATAGAAGAAACATAACATTATTGTTTAATAATATGCCTTGGGTCTGAACTTCTGAAATTTCGAAACTGGCAAAAATTCAACCAACTTTTTGATGATTTGGGAGCGTCATATGAAGGTCAACAGTCATCTGGTTCTGTGGATACTCTCATTTCTTGTGGGACCTATGTGATTGGTTTTTATCCCACCCTAATCGAACAAGTTTGCGGGTCGAAAATACGTTTGAAAATTCAACCAGTATTATAATTAAAGTAGTCGTTACAAATTACTCGAGAAAGTATATTATATTGCAGCACCTTATATTAATATGCACAAAGATCAGAAAACACTATTTGCGATCCACTGAATTTTGTAAACTCCTCATATTTTTACATTTTTCAGCTGTATTTTAAAATACGCTGTCTGAAATAATATGCTTTACCAGTGTTTAGATGTGAAGAAGGAAGCAATATTTCTAGGTTAAAAGTGATTGCAGGAACTTTTTTGTTCCTAACACATTTTAAAAACATTTAAAATCATTCGCACATTGTCAGGTAACTCAATATGATGATTTTTCTCTCTTCTAATTTGAATACGTTATTTCAGATCAGTATCTGCATCAAAATGTATCCGGCGTGTATACTACGGTGCAGATGACTTTCATAAACAGTTATTAGTACAATAGCGGTCTAAAAGCTGATATGCTTGAAAAACAATTAGGCACAATGTTCTTTTACAATTTCATATTAATTCTTGTGCAGATTCGCACGCAGGCTAAGCCTTTGCGAAAATAATTTTAGAGAAGTAATGTGTCTCCATGGGTAATACGTCCTCTCATTTATTTTGTTATCTCAATCTGTATGATAATAAATACCTAGGTGAAAAAACTACATACTAATTTTAAGGAACGTCACTCTAATCTAGACCATTTTAACCGGGTAGATATTACTTTTTGGAGTACAAATTTTAAAATTAACAATTGCTCTAAAATTATCACTTAGATCAGTTTAGCTCTTCCTACACAAAAAGTTTATGAATTTAGTAAGTGAAAACTTTAAATATTTATGAGAATTTTTCTCATAGGTTAATCGTGAGTTCTCATCTATTGACGCCTTTAGATAACGACTTTAATATTTTTTGTTACTTTCTCATAATTTGTGTGAAGTTCTAAAATCCAAGACGGAATATATTTTAATAGACTATTTGTTATAATTATTTATAATTAAATCATCATATTAGTATTGAAAACTATTTTGATAGTATTTATTATCATATAGATAGATCTTATTCAAGTGATTCAAGTTGTTTATAGTTCCTTTGCTTTGTTTTGCATATACGATACTCAGGTAATAGCTACATAAAAATTTCGACAGTCTTATATACGTAATTCAATGGCTAATTTAAGCAAACAATAGTTGTATGCAAAAGAAAATAATTTAAATATCATAAAATATCCTTCTTGTATCAATTTATTTGCCGGTTGTCGGCTTTTTTGCTTCAAGTGTAATTTATGAGAGGAACCTTGGAAACGATCAATGATAGCTGCAAGCACCTCGGATTCGATCGTAGATGATGAGTTTGTTTCATAAAGCTATTTGACTATCCTGTTTCATAAATGATCATGAGTTTGTTTCATAAAGCTAATTGGGGCCTAATGTTCGCTAAACATAAACTGTGGACGAGCAATCACCTTGGAGACCGTAGGGGTATATAATTGTAGTTTTGGCAGCGTTCTCAAATGTTGTAGGCTCCTTTTCGAACCAAGTGCCAGATAGTGACCCGCTCACCGAATCGCTGCTGCTGCGAAGACCTCCAACGTCACCGTTGCCCCGATGACGTGCACTTTTGTCTATATCACACATGCCAGATGCTTCTTACAAAGTAAGCGCGGTAGTAGAATTGAGAATAAGTGAAACGCGTAATAATCGATAGAGTCTTAACAAATAATTGATTATTGGAACTGTGTAAATAAGTGACCGAATCCGCGAATAATGACTGTGCTGGAACAGAAAAGAACATAGTATACATTTGTGATTTTTCTAAATGATTTTCTCCCCAAGTTTTTATAATAAAATCGCTTTTACATACGTAAATATGTAATTAATTTCTCTAAACGTTGACTCGGTCTCCTCTGATTGACGTGACTCGGTATCCTCTACCATCTTTGAACCAGACTTTGAAATTCGAATATACTTCTCTACTACATGTTTTCTGTCGTTAACTGCTTTATTCGTAAGTTTAGTTCATCTTCAAATTATTTTAACATGATTTTTCTTTGATGATTCACTTTGTTGAGTTTGATTTAATTTACTAACATTTTCTGAAAAGTCATGGTCAAAATTGATCTATATGCGACTAAATTTAGGGCGTTTCTTTGCGAGCTATGGGAAGAAGGAACCGCGTGTGTCTGCTGTACGTGGCTTGCAATGAAGCGCCAAGGTCACCAAATAACATAATGTTGGAAATTTATTTATGTACGTAAAATAACGTTATACATGGGGTATTTTCTTCTAATTTTTAAGCGACTCTCCCTGTACAGATGTCGCAGGTCACGTAGTGTCGCAATCACGGAGATCTCATGTACCAGCCAATCATCTGTCATCATGGTTCCTTAACAAACAGAGGTGAATATCATTTGTATAAATGAATATACACCAGTATATGCAAATATATGTTCATTATCAAAAAGCGATTATTTTTTAACCATCTACATGCTGTAGAAACTTGAGCATTTAACCATTTATTCTGAGACACCTCATGTATCTGAAAAAGAAAAGTGAAAATCAGAAAAGTAATATGTTTGCATTGTATATGCAATTTTTACCCCACAGATAATTTATTTAGCTCTGCTTCGAACATTCCATAACCTACTTGGGCCCTTTTCCATGGAATGTGTCACATTTATCTTTTCTCCCCTCCTAAAAAAATGTCACGTATGCTTTTTCCAGATTAGGCGTCTAATTAATTATTAATTTACTAATCAATAGGGATGGAAATGAAATTTGGCTTCCCGATCGAATTTTAGCACCATTTGCATCATTTAGCTCATTATTTGTTGTCCCAATAGTATATTATCACCGAAAATTGAGAATTCCCGATGGGTATCGAACCACAGTATGAATATATATGTTACGGAAAATTTGAGAACTTTGTTTATTTTAATAATTTAAATTGAATCAATTAATTTCCACAAGGTTTAATATCACGCACAAATAACTCCTACTTTGAACCGTGCTAACTGAGCTTTTAATTATATAGACGAGGAGTGACACAATTCATTTGCATGCAACATTTCAAAGTCGTCATCTTCTTCCGAAGTGAGTTTCTTCTCCCTATTCAAATATATTGTCTTACTGAAAATGTGGTTCATTCGTCTGCGAGACAGATTGTTGGCACGTCCTGAACCTAATAGATTTTTACTGCCTGCGTAGTCCTGTCTGACACTAAATGCCTGACTGAGAAAGAAACATACTAATGCGCCATGTCAAAACTTCTCTTGCTTTACTACTTGCAAGTTACCTTAAACGCATATCTTTCTTACAGGTTTGTAAACAAAGGTACGAAAAGGTAGATGCGAAATATATTTTCAAAGTAGACTTCCTGTTAGGGAAATAAGATGGTACATTTTTTGGTAAGTTTTGAAAACACTATCAGGATCTGGATGAAATCCTGAAACGGGACACTTTAAATGCTCTCATAAAAACGAGCCTCCATGAGCATGAGAAATCGTTCTAAAAAAATAGATTCTTCAATAAGGTCATGTACAGTTTTTTGAAAAACACGAGTGATTTTTGCGTAATTTCTGCATAAAGTTGCATATAAAGTTACGTTATAAAGATTTATTTCTTAAAAACTGCTCCGATTTTTTTCGTGTAATTTTTTCCCTTTGATAGGACGGTTAAAATGGAGCAGGTCTCATTTTCACCAAATTCTCTCAATTTTCGAGAATTGCAAAAATTAGAAATAATGCAAGATATTATGTGCTGTTGTAGCCCCTTTAGTACCCTTTGTAACTCAGCCCACAATGCGGTTAGTGAGTAGAAGCTGAGAAAGGGGCTATTCATTCTTTGAGGCTTGCTATTACTCTATAATAAAATACTGTGATAAAATCAATTTTGGAAATCTGGATAAAAACCTGGATAGAGTTAGGCGTTAACAAATAAAGGACATTAAATTAATTGTTGCAGGCATACCCAGTTTCTTAATATTAGAGAAGATGGTAATGTGAGCCCCTTCTTTTATTTCGACTTAAAAAGCAAATTAACTGCATGTTTAAAAAAATTATAATTCAACTGAAACATTTGTGTAAACTATTTAAAAAATATGAACCTTCTTAACTGCTCAGAGGGGATAAAAAATCTATAATTCAAAGGAAGTCATATTTTAAGAAGATGTATGTGCTAGTATTATGAGCCCCCTCTAAATATTAATTAATACATGGGTTTAAATAAACTAATTACATGTTTACGTATGTAAATACTATTTTATTATAAACTTTTGGAAAATAAAAAAAATCGTTTACAAAAACGACGAACGTAAATGTTCTTTTCTCTCCCAGCACTGTCGTTGTGCACCCACATTTCACACAAACCCTGGACCCACAGGTCTTCACGGCTGAAAGTAGTCCACCAAAAAACAAAGCAGGCGTTTGGCCACTACAGGGGTTTTCAACTGAATCTTCGGTGAGTAGGTCTTTAATTCCATTTTCACAAAGTTGGTACGCTGCACTGCGAAAATCTTTTCTTGTGAGCACGAAAAGTTACTCTCCATGACAAATACCTGACTCTTTTTCCAGCTCATCCCCCAATATAGGTTTTCTTACTAATTTAGCTAAAACTGCTTCTTCCGAAGGTTTGTCAACACGAACACACCTTTGAATAGTAGATCTTGGTACCAGAAACGTTATGGACGCCTGTTTCAAATCCATTTCCTTGATGTTAACTTCATTGCCTTAACCATGTCTTCAGTATTCCAGTTTCTCCTTTTTATTTTGGGCCAAGAACCTTTCATGGCATCTAAAACAAAAATAGTACGAACACAAATTTGTAGTGAATATAATACGATCCTCTTAATGTTTGGGGTTCATATACCCACCATAGTTCGGGGCTCATTAATCATCATCGCTATATTAAAAAATTATGCAAAACAAAAGCGGTGTTTGTTACGTTCGATAAAACGTGGATTCAGATTGCGGTTATAAAAACAAGGTTTAAAACATATTGTATGTTATTCGTTAGGAATTAGAATCGGTCTAAGCGAACTTAAATTGTAATTAAAAGCCAAAGACGTAGCTTCCAAACTTTTCAGAATAGAGAAAATACGAACACCTCTGTTACATATCAGCTCTCATTCTTAACTGGACCACCTAGTTCCTAAACTAGTAGTTAAAATCGTTCCTGCTAGAATTTTGCGAAGTGTAGACAGATACTATGCTCGTATTATATGCATAGCTCATATTACCACCTTTACCTCTCTTCAACAGTAATAAACAAATATATAAAACCCTATAATTTGTATCTATTAAACCATGATTTAAGATTATTCGTGTCAGTTAAGTTTGTCGAGGTTGCAAACAACGTCCTAAGGAGCAGCTCTAGTGACTTAGTGTGTCTCTACAATACTTACTACAAAATATCGTTACAGTCAACTTTTCGGTATTAAAGGCCCACAACACGTGGATTCTGACACACGTTTTAGAGGAAATAATTTAATACATATGCGAACAAAATATATTTCCCGTTTTCAACGAAAGGAGGCATCAATAAGAGTTTTCCTGTGAAAAAATTGCCACTCATTTCTGCAGCGATACTGTTATTTTTCTTTACTTCGAAAGTACATGTTAGGCGAGGAAGTAAAAAGCAACAGATTAAACATATTAAATGTTAGAATGTCCTGTTTCTGGAAACCTATATTTAGAACAATACTCCCGAATTATTACGATTTTCGGAGCAAACATCACAATGTTATTTAAGAGAGATATTACAAGATGATATAGGAGGGTGTCTAAAAAATTTTCTATCAAACTGACATTTTGTTTTGCATGGAAAGCAGTACGCACAAGCTCTTCCATGTAGAAATGCAACATATTTTAAGTCAAAGTATATTTCTAATTCTTATGAGAAAGTCGCATTACCTGCACCTACTTCATAATCATGTTCAACGTATATTTGTAATTATAAACAAGCACACGAAAAAATCAACATCGACACCCCAGAAACAAATCGATATCGATAACTCTCAAAAAATTGATATCGACACCCCACAAACAAATCGATATCGACTCTCACGAAAAAATCGATATCGACAGCTCACAAATGAAAAAATCAATATCGTCATGAGAATGGTGATTTTCGGAAACGTCGTAGCGCGCAGCTTCCGAAGTCCCCGGCGAACAGGCGCCCCGCAGGAGCACGTCCTCCAGCGCTCCCGCCGAGGCGTCGCCGCTTGACTAATGAGCCGGGAAGGGAAAGGAGGCGCTTATGAGAAGGCGCGAGGGACGCGGATGAAAATACGGGAGGACGTGCTGACGGCCAGATACGTCACACCGTGTCACGACGTCGCGGCCATCATCCGTCTTGCAAACGGGCTGGCGTGCCGCGCCGCGCCGCACCGCGCCACTCCTTAGTAGCCTGCATGTAACCAGAGGTGGCGGCGGCGGCTGCTGCGCACCGGCACAGGCGAGCGGGACTCCCACAGGCTGCAGGGGAGGGGAAACAAAAGCAGGCTATGCGGTAAAAAGATGTTTGCCTGCAGGTCTGCAACATTTGCCATCGAATTGGAGAACTATAGATACATTGTGAAGTTAAGTATTTCTTATTTCCGAGTGCGACTAGTCAGGTTATTAGTACTACGTGTAATGCATTTATACCCAAATGGAACGTGGAAACCAATCTAAGTGTCGGCTTGTGAGTTTACCTTCTCCAAGTATCTCCCCCAAGCGGATCACCGACCCAGAGGGGACAAGTTCTATCTCCGGACTGGTGTCCCGATACGTAAGGTAGAGACATATCTGTAAATGTATGCTAGTGTAAGGGAAGAGGAGGTAACAAGGATGACGAAGGAAAGATCGCGACTTGATTGCTAGGGTACTTCTTCGAGAAACCATGGAACACTAACGAACAGAACAGTAGGCCTCTAGAATTCTCCAGGCAGTGGCTTAATTCGGCAAAGCTATGGAGCTACAAGCGTGTCTGCCACCGTTGGAACCAGAACCGTAAGACCTACCGATGAACGATGCTGCAGATGTAACTGTATTGCAACGGAGCAATCACAGCCGGATTATACTTTGCGTAGCGAGTGACTTTGTTTTAATTATCACTTTGGAGGGGGCTATGTTCATTGTTTTATTACGTATGCCAGTCGTGTATTCGCATTCAAAAACTCATTTTCATCACGCCTTTACGTACTGCTTGTCTGAAATACTGAGTTAAAAGAAATACTTGTGACACTTCTTTTGTCAATGTGTGGAGATGAATCTAATTTAATTTAGCCTGCATAACCTGCGAATCATACGGCTGTCATTCTAAAAATAATTGTTTGTGTATTAAAGTCTGTATCTATTTTCGTCATTAATTTCAAAAACATTATTTGAAATACGATGACCTCGTATTAAAATACTGTTTTGTTGGTACTATTGATACCGAATCGAGTGCTGCAATATTTCTAATCATCAAATTTCAACGTTTAATAACAAAGAAGACAATTGTAGAGCATTCACCAGCATTTTCATATTCTGCCCTTGGAATCGTGTTGATATCTCTGTTTTAAGAACTAAGGAATAAGTTTTCAGGAAAAGCAGTAATGAGAAGTCTATCAAAGGGCTATTGTGTTTTCATATCATTCCTATTTGCAATTTACAATGAAGTCGCGACAATTACTTTATTACACTAAACCCGCCCCAACCGTCCCTCGATTTCCCCAGTGCAAGTATTCGTAAACTCTGGTACACAAAGTTTGTTCCTTTCAAACTATGAAGATGCATTAGCGAGGGTATCTGATGATGGTAGTAGTAGTAGATATTAGTAAATTGGTAACACTATAATCATGATGACCATCAAAATTCTAACCCTCCCTACAGCATTGCAAAATTTATCTTCTTTAACTGTTGAAAGTAATGCATGTGGTATGTAATTACCACAACCTAAACCGGATTACTTATGTGAATAAGTGACTGCTGAATGTCAAACTTTTCGAATTTACTATTCATGAATACAAATAAAAAAATATAGGTAGTAATCACAGGTTTTTCGTTAACATTCTTTTTTTGATACAAAATATTATATAATTAACAATCAGTATGTTAAAAGTATAGTATATTTACCCACTTGAAATAGAAACAGCAAGTTATACAATAGAATGGATTGTGATTTTCGTGAATTTTTATCCAACACAGCGAAACTTGTTACTTACGTTTAATTTGTTACTTTCATCGAACCTCAGCTTGTTTTAACAGCAATGACTCGAACAGCACGAGAAACATTCGGTATTTCGCCAAAATAATTCACATGTGCGTATTTTTCAATATACAAGCACTTCTTTGTATTTATAGTAAATATTTGGAGGGACTCAGAACAGTCGCGTAATCAAAACTACTTCTCAAATAACACGGGATGTAGGAACAGCACGAATAACAAGAGATTGCTGGAAACATGTGACCCACAACCAGAGGCCGAAATATTGATCATTGAACTTCAGTTCACTTTAGAAATAATTAACGTGAATTCAATCAATATTATATCAGGGATAACAAGACATCTATTTTTTAAACTAGCATTTGATTGCCATTTCCTTATTTACAACGCATAATCAATGACCGAACGTTTAATTGTCAATATTGCCAGTTTTGTAAGAACGATTTACGATAGAATAGAAACCTTAGCTGTTCCACTCTTGGAGTTAATAATAAAAGCACCAGAAATCGTGTTTCGCTCAGGGCGTGGTAAAAATTACTTACTCGAAACTGTAAAAGTAGGAAGAATTATTAGAAAGGATTAAGGAAAAATAAAAATATTCAGAATTTGTACGATAGAATTTACGATAGAATAGAAACCTTAGCTGTTTCACTCATGGAGTTAATAATAAAAACACGAGAAACCGTGTTTCGCACAGGGCGTGGTAAAAAGTACTTACTCAAAACACTAAAAGTAGGAAGAAGTATTAGAAAGGATTAAGGAAAAATAAATAAAAAACAGAATTTGTACATTAGCACCACCAAGTAATTCAACGTTTTTTATTTTAACATGAATTTTTTTGCATAGACATCTATGGTCATTAGCAACTACATATATAATTTAATGCGTATGTAATTCAACATCAAAGTATAGGTAAATTAGTTTTTATTTAAAAATATTTTTAAAATGTTAAAAATAAAAGGCAATGAGGCACACCCAAGTGGCTCATTTTTCTTGTTTCGAAATATTTTATGTTTCACTAGATTTGTTACAGAAAATTCGCAGTACATTATTGTCTAACTTATTACATATGTGCGTTCAGGAAGATTTCTTTTAATTCATATTGACAAAACTGAGTATGTTTAGTTATGGACTTCGTAAAAGGGCACAAATGGAATTACATCACCTGTGATATCACAGGTAAAACATGAGAAAATATTTTATATGAAAGAAAGTAATAAAAATAAAACATAATTTATCAATGAAAATATTGCAAGAGTTAAAAAAATCAACAGCAAACATGAAGAAAATATAGGACCAGGACAAAATATAGGATAAGACAGCCTTCCTGGAATTCCATTGTCTGCTAAAGGAAAGTGGTGACGCTATTGAGAATTGATCGCGTTGCGCACGACCAGCATTAAGGATTCAGAGCAATAGCAACGATGTCGTGCTTGTTGTGACCTTGAAAATAACACCAAATCTTGTGAAAGACGCAGTGAAATAGACGCAGACTTTATCGAAGATTCCTTGACAGCAGGCATAACAGGAAAAACTTCGTCGTTCACTCCGTTTTTTCACGACGTGACCCTTTATACTATGTCATGCCAAAGATACTGGCGGAAAAAAAATCCTTCTTAGCCAGGTTTAATTTTTTGTCCAGTGAATGAAACCACTGAATATTGATTTGTTTCTGAGATGGTTGATTTTTTATTTGGAGGGATGTCTGACTCTCCTGAATTATGGGATCTCTTAGTACAGTTATTATTTTGTAACGACTCACTGTTCTTGTCGGTAATGTCTGCTTGGCCGCAAGTTGTGTCACTTGCTGAGGTGAGGTCACCAGCCTGAAGGTTTCCGGTCTCGGTGAGGTGGTGCAAGCACCTAGCTGAACACCTGAAAACTGTCCGTTCTGGATATCTGATGTGAATTGTGCATTTTGACAGCTCGTGTGGGCACTGACTTCGTGCTGATATTGCTGAATCACTGGGTTGCTGGCGGTAGTGTCCATGGCACTCTCACTAGTGTAAAGCGTGGCCATGGCTCCTACAACTGCTGTGACCTAGATTACAGCTGGCTGATGGGGGGCTCACCGTAATTTACACTGAAACTGTTGATTTACAACGCACTATATATTGTCTAATAGCACTTCACTTCACTACTTAACTGTTATGCAAGAACACCTTGGATGTTCGATAAGTTACTGCACCGACTTGATCATAGAGACAGATGTTGTCGCCACGACTGTTTGGCGCGGAATGAGCGATACGACAATATGAAATTATTCACACAATTTTTGTTACATATCAATACCGTATCGTTAATTTCTTTCAGTGGCCGAATTCTGATAATATTTCGTCCAGTTATGCACTTCGTATCACGGAGTAAATAATTACACCCTTGTGATACAAAAAGTTAAGCGATATCATTTGCAGAAAAATATAAAATGCAGTTAACATCACTTTATTTACAATTTTTTAATAAAAAATCTAAATTAAATGGGGAATTTGAACAAAAATCTTAAATTAAAAAAACGGTATGACCGAAAGTTGAGAATACACGAAGTCAAAAATTTTAATTCACGTTTAAAAGATAACATTTGGGAACAACGTAACAACATATCCAATATCAAAGAAATTGAAGTTTAACTTTTGTGTTATTTTCCTAGTTACACAATTTTTGTTACACATCAGTAATTACCAACGTAAATATTGTCATTCCAATTTAGTGCTCCGATGTTTTCAACATCTTCAGAAATAAGGACGCCTTAAGTGGTGGTGACAAACAGATGGGATAAAGGGCGAAAGGTCTTTTAATTTTTTGGATTCTCGAAATATTCGAAAATTCAGAGTCTTCAACGAAAATCAGACCTACGTCATTCTTTTAATCGTTCCTTGTTCTATTTCTGAAAATAACTACAGAAAAAAGTAACGGTTTTTGATAAAATATTTATTTATAATTTGCATTAATTTCTAGCAAATAGCTTGCAAATCACTTATTTAAAAAATTGAACTTTACCTTTTTTAAAAATCTTATTGTTTAGAACATATTTTATTTCAATCGAGGTATCTCTATCTTCAAATTTGTAATTTCGAAATGTTACCTTTTTTGTAATTTTCAAAAATTCAATCTGTTCACCCGAAGTGGGGCTAGCACAAATTTTTTACCGTTTTTTTTATACACGGGGAGAAAAAATAAATATTTGGTGCCTCTTTTGAGAAAATAATTGTGCAAAAATTACCTAATTTTTACACAAAAGACAGGAAAACTGTTCACATTTGTGAAACATTTTACATGACATTATTTCAAGATGTCATTAAAAAACAGAGTTAATTCAGGGACAAAATGTCTATCTTTTATATTATAGTTGAAGGAAGACGCCAAAAAATACTTTGAACTTTTTCAATTTCCAAAAATCAGGGATTTGAACAAAAATTAGATCTGCTCCTTTTTAAGCGTATTTTTCCCTATCCTTTGACAATTTTTAATTTAATAAATTGGAGTTGTTTTTGAGAAAATCTTGCTAATGTACTTAAGGCTTTATGGAAAGTATCCCAGAAATCAAAATATTCATTTTCAACTCAGAGGTCTTTGACTTCTCTTTAAGCGGTCAAGGAATATGAATTTTGGAGAAAATTGGCTGAACTCTTTTGGTGCTAGATTTGACGAACGATCGGACAGACTTTTGCCGACAATCAATTTTCGGTATTAAGGACCCACAAAACATGGATTCTGACTACATAACGTGTTATAGGAAGAAATTTACTATATAGTATAAGAACAAGACTTATCCACTTTTACTAGAGCCCAGCAATAAGAGCTTTTCACTCGTAAGATCCTCGTTTTCCGGCGCACGATTACAATACTTTCTCTTCTTACTTCTTAAGGGGAGAGAGTAAAAGTGGATAAATTTTGTTCCCATACATGGTAAATTACTTCCTCTTACACATTCTGTAGTCATCTTGTACATTCTGTAGACACATTCTGCAGAATTTTTTGTGAGTCCTCGATTCTGAAATACTGACACACGGAAATCGCCTATCTGTCCGTCCGTCTATCTGTCTGTGGCCAACACTAGTGACTCTACTGTTCAGACGAATTGCTC
The DNA here is from genome assembly GCA_017312745.1 of Gryllus bimaculatus. NCBI lineage: Eukaryota > Metazoa > Arthropoda > Insecta > Orthoptera > Gryllidae > Gryllus > Gryllus bimaculatus. The sequence goes on from BOPP01000081.1 coordinate 1,994,241, forward strand.
CAAAATCGGTATTCCTCTGTAAATGAATATGGAACTAGTGCCTGCTAGCGCGAAGTGTGCCATTTCACGCTTGTGACATGTAAAAGAACCATGGCTAAATTGACGGAAAAAATAAATCTTCGGACGACTTCAATCTTCTTTTCGTCCTAATCAGATCTCACTTTCGTTTAGCCAAGGAACGACTCAATGGGCGGATAAAATGATTTTTCGTATATAATGATATCCACGAGCCGAAAAGTATTAAAGCAATCTGTCGCTCTCGTCGTCTCGTCGTTAGTTTTGGGAAACCTATATGATGCAAAATTCGCAATTGTGCCATAATCTAGCAATGTCAGACTTGGCCAATGATGATTCTAGTGCTCGATCATTACACAACTACGTACAACAACATATAATGTGAGTTGCCGAGGAACGTCGATTTTCCGTGAAAGACTTTGTATCTTTGTTGGATTGAGTTATACTAATAACGATGGAGCAAAACACTGTAGTTTCAATTTCATACATTATATTACAACTTCTTTGAGGATGAAACACTTTAAAAAATTGAAGCTTTGTCTTCTACTGCTAGATGTTGATAACATGTGTAAGTTTGAAGCCTTTATAACGCCAGTACTAACAACTTTTAACCCAATAATGGAATTAAATTATTGACAAGGTGAGTTTTTATTAATATTCATATTGCATGATTTCTGATATATTATGATCTGTTCATAACGTTCTGAAGGCTATTAGTATTGTCGCAAAGCACTAGAAGAGAGGCTGCGTGTCAACATTCGCACGAGCGATTTCACTTCCTTCAGAAAATAATGAGACTGACGGCGAAGTGGTCTCACACTTGGCGCAGTGGAGTAAACGCCAACAATCTGTTTTTGTCAATGGAGACTCGACATCTGCTAAGGCAAGTAATCCCTTCGTTGAGCGCGCGTAAATGAATAATTGTAGATTTTGTTTACACAAACAGATCAGCTGAGCAGTTTCTTTTTCTGGAGTTGCATTAACTGCCATACGCCTTGCATAGGAAAGTTTGTATTAATGGCTTGAAAAACAGGTGTAATAAACGTGTTTCAAGGTTACAGAAAATGAAAGCTAATGAGATCATCAGCATTAAACCTGGCATCATATGTTTTGTAAATGGGTACGTATTTTTAAGTTTTTTCAAAAATCAACTGAGTTTCATTCAGTTACCGGGGTACATGAGCCGTAAGTTTTCACGACGAACGTAAACATTTGTTCTCTTCAAATATAGCACGCTAGGTGTCTAAATAAATTTCAAAATATGATTTTATCTTACATTTAATTATATAACATTTGCTACGTTTTACAGACTGTGTAGTAGTACAACAGTTTTCTTCTTTCACTTTGAGAATTCACCATTCAAGTTATAATTAAGTGTTCATGAAATTTTGTACCCCTCAGATGGCTCATGGACAGCGTGCTAGCTTTACGTGGCGCCATCCCGGGATCGATTCCGGAACGGGCAGAAATAGAGCTGTAGCTTTCTATTAAAGTTGTCTGTTTCTTTTACTACGTGACGAAAGAAAAGCTCAGAGAGGCCAAGTATGGTGGATACGGTGATGGGGATAAGTCACGCTCGTCACATGTCTCCCTTAACTCCATCGAATGGAATAGCTAATAAGATCACGTCCCAGGTGAGAGAACACTGCTAGTTGGATGAAAAGGCATTAATCCAAACCTCAACATACATGCAAAATTTCTCTTTTCATTCTTTACGAATATGGGATAATTTTTTGATAATAAAAAGTTTTGGGCTGCGAGTTATAACAATGTATCAAAGAGCAGGGTAAATGCTAGATGAGAAAAAATTATTTCTGTAAGGTTTGATACAGGTTTTGTTGGATACGATAAAACAATAGTTAGTCAAGTTGAAAATGTGATGTAACTGTACAGTGAATGTAAACGAAACATTTGAGTGACAGACCCATTTATTACTAGTCTTCGTACATCATTTGCACCACTCACTGTCCCATAACAGTCATGAAGTAAATATTACCACGCATCCATCTCTGAGGCCCATTAAGAAACAACTTGCTTGCAAGAAACAGGAGGGACGGTGGGCGAAAGTAGCGACAGGGAAACGGGAAACAACTTGATCTTGAAGACAATTGCGGGGTTGGAGGAGTTTTAGTGGATCACATGGCCACCGCCGCCGTTATCACCGTTGGTTCATCCACTCATCCTCCTGGGCACTCCGCAGGCTAT
>BOPP01000081.1:2000612-2012555 GCA_017312745.1 Gryllus bimaculatus
CCCAGCCCCGCGGAGGCAGAATGGAGCTATATATAACGCTGTGGCTTGGGCTCCGGAAGCTTACGACGGCTCCATGGCTTGTACCGCCACCGCTGCTGCCTCCGCCCCCGCCGCCGCCGCCGTTGACGGTGTCGGCAAAAAGAGGAGCGGCAGGGGAAGGAGAGCGATCATTTTCCCACCCCCACGCTTTGCCGCTTTATTTTGGGACTTCCGAATACTTCGCCGGCTTTGAAAAAGTCGGTCGCCTTCGCTTCCGCGCCCGATGATTTCCCGCCGAGGGGCTGATGGGAGAGAAAGAATGCTCATCATTAACCCCAATGGGGCTCTGGAATGATCGTAAACATGCTACACTCTTTCTACCTAATCTTTATTTACGATTTCATAATTCCCAAGCGTCAACTCCCATGCCACTTAAGAATGTACAACCTTCGACAAAAACTCTTTTCTTCTTTATATCAAAATATTTTACTTCCGTATATTCGTTTAGGATAAACATAAAGAGACGATGTTATAACATTCATATTGTTTTCTACTTTTTTGTATTTTCTACTCTATGTACAATGCAAACGATTCTAAAATTTATTAATGCATATGTATCCGAGAAATCAAAAACGATCGGTGTCCATAAACTTCAAATTTTGAAGAGCAAGCAAAAGGTAAATTCCTGACAGATAATTTTTTCTTAACATTAATAGTTGAAGAACACTCTACATACGTCAAAGAGTTCACAGACAACGAAATTTAATGCATAGAAAATTTAATTTAATTTTTAAGAACTGCTTAAGAACTAATTTTTAAGAACGTTAACTTAAAAACCGACAAAGTATGGCATCGAACCTACTTGTTTGCATCGATTCACATAAACGTTAACCTTGTAATTGCACTGTGGACGGGAAAAGTTGGTCATCCATCGAATAATATTTTATATGACATTTCATACAACATTTTAACAATCATCCATCATTGCATGATTGTATAGTGAAACCGTGTAACTTCAGTAATATTTTAACTGCAGCATCCTGTCAGGGATGGTATTAGAAGAAATTAGACGGTTTACAGGTTGAAATTTCACACATCACTTTCGAACGTGTAATCCTTAGGTTCACACATACTGCTTTTTCCAAACATACTATTTAAAATGAGGTACCAATTCACAGAGTTGTATTTCACTATTTCGGTATTAGCTCGTCGCCGTGGTAAAAAAACAATATGTAGACTGACAAATGAGTAACAAACAATGTTCAGTAGATTGTAATTTTTAGAGTACAATTAAGGAAAATGCTAGGTTGTTCTCTCAGAGAGCGTTTTCAAAAGATCAGTGTGATTTATTAACCATTTTGTAATGCGTGAGAATCTCTGCATGAAAATGTGACACATGAACTACGGACGCGTTGTTGCATACTTTGCTTGTTTCTAAAATTTATAACGTTCGATTCTGCATATCGTCATTCCTAAAAACATTCGCAGCCACACAAATTCACTCGCATTATGCACATTTTATTCGTTTTCCTCCTATAATACATTGTCCCCTTCCGTTCACCTGTTTTATTAGTGAAAATGGTCTGTGCTTCATCACAATCAATATTCTCAAACCTGCGTTCTCAGAGAAGTTATGCGTTAGACTCGTGTGATTTCTAAAATCCCTCTGATTTTCGTGTTAAATCCGTCGTAGTAAAGCCGTCGTCATTAGCCGAATTGCTTAACTACGTTCTGTGAAGTTACGAAAGATAAGCAACTCAAGATACCACGAGTTCCTAGATGGATGACGGTCTGGGGACGCCGGTTACCAACGGCGCTCAGCCCCTTGCTGAAGGGATAAAAGGCAATATCTGCCTGCGACGTTCCAAGACAAAAGAAAATTTAACGAGGCTAAATATAGTACATAATGCTCAAACTATTGCTAAGAGACGAAGATGCGAGAAAGGCGCGACAATTTTTTGAATGTCGATGCAGAGTTTGCTTGCCGGCCCGATTCCGCGTGGCGCTCTCCAATTGAATCTCCGCCCGTAGTATTTCGAGCTCGGTTGGTTGGGCAAGTGGCAGCGGGGCCAGCGGGGCCGGGGGCGTGGGGCGCGGGGACGCCGCCGCGAGATCAGAGAGAGCCGCAGCGAGGGGCGGGCGGGCGGGCGCGAAGGTGAGGACGTCCGCGGATTAGGCGCGAAGCGGCGTCTCTTCTGTGGGGAGGAAGCCGCGACGCGCCGACTGGGCGGCAGCTGCGCCCGCCGCGCCGCGGACGGTAGGCCGGGCGGGGGCTGCCAGGGACAAAATCTCCGCCGCCAAACGCACGCCGCATCCAGGACGCTGGCAGGATTTTCGACAGCAGCTAGATAGCTAGGGCGAATACAGAAGAATTTGAAGGAGAATGAAGGCTCTGAAGGAGAATTCCATCAGATGGCTGCTCTGATCGGTTGTTTTCCGTGACGTCTCTAACAAGGCGTCCAGGGACCGCGCGCGATCATTCCTTCCTCTTCCTCGACCCTTCCTCACCCCTTACTACACACTACTATCCTCACCCCTTACTACACACACACTTACACAAAATACACCACCCGACATGCCAAGAACTTAGAGCAAGTTCAGGGGACCCGTTTGTGGGAGATACCTGTTTGGGAATAACCTTGCTAGCCAACGGGTAGGGTGGCGCCGGATCTCATCATACAGCGTGGGAAAATCACTGCCCCCACCCGAGGAAATACATATTTTATACTTGCGGTACCAATGACCCTAACTGCTCCCGGAATCACTTCTCAAACAATCAATCAATCACAACCGTAACTAGGAGACAGATATTAACGTCATTACGGTGATGAAGAGCAAATAACGGACTCAGCTCAAGTTTGTAAAGAGAGGAGATAGCCGACGTTTGTAACCAACCAGGCACATTATTGCCGATGACGCACGTGCGACGTTCAACACTTTCCGAAATACCTCCTTTTTGTCAGAATCATCCGTAGAGTTTGGGAATTTTTTTTTCTTGGATAGAGGCACTGCCCTCTTTTGATGCCTTCTTCTGATACAATTCATTTATTTCGTATACACTTAACGCACGATGAACTGTTAAATTTTGCCGACTGACGGAGAGTGGATTTTCGCTACTTTGGTTGGATCGTTAAGTCGATACCACAGTACCGAGCAACGAAGAAAATGTGAAAATTTAATCATAGAAGCGGTTGCTCCATACTTCAAATGCATAAGTTTTTTTATTCATTTACGTATTTATTAAACGACTTAAGTGAACATTAAGAGTCAAGTAATTCACTTTAAAATGTGTTTCAAAAATTCTAATAGTGACAGTTTCATGATCAGAAAATTCTTCATTTATTCTTACGATTATATACACAGATGATTACCTATAATGTATTTCCAACGTAGAACGTTCTACTCACTATGAACATTAACGTAAAAAGGTGATTATAATATTAATAATAAACATTGTGTAATACCAATTTTTGTAAGAGGAATGGGAATAATAATATAACTGTGATACGTATGAAGATATCGCATTATCGACTTCCTGGCAGGCTCCTTTTGGCCGTCAGTCACGAAAGGTGGCCCACTGTGCGGCGGCGCCTTTTGAGCTCACGGGGCGCGATCCCGGCTCTGGCCGCCGCCCCCGCCCGCGTTATTTGTCTGTCTGGTCGCGGCGCTGGGCGTGCTGCTATCGATAAGTCACCGAGGCCTGAAAGCCTCCAGATGGGGCGCGAATTGTTATGCGTCTCACGTGTCGCGGCGAGGGGGCCCGCCGCCACCTTCCTCTCTCGATGCCGCCAATTGAGTCATTTGCCGGCGGCCGCCCCGCCGCGCCGCGCGGTGAACGTTTGTCATTGCGGGTGTCACTCATCTGCGCCAAGGGCAAAATGTTTTTGCGGAGGTCAGATACAGTGGCTCCCGCAACTGCACTAGAGCAGGGTCGGATTAATGCCATAAGGGCCTGAGCATAAGAATGATTATTACGCGTTTCCGGGCCAGTCAACTGTTATGGTCATTAGTCCCGGAAGTAGAGTTGAACACCAGAGGTAGCGGTGTTTTTCCCTGTTGGGAGCTGAGATTCGGCATCGATATACACGTCAGCTTACGGGATTTTCCCCTCCAAGTATCTCTCACCAGCGGGGCAAGTGTATCTCTCACCCAAGCCGAGTCAACCTCTATGTACCCGACTTATCTACCGACATGTGCGGTAGTGTAGTGCATGTAACTGAGTAAGGGGTGGGGGTTTGACAAGGAATGGGAATGAATGATCGCGCGCCGTGGGTGGCCCTTTTGTTAAGGTAATACTTTCACATTCGCCTGGTGTTGATCGGAGAAACCACGGAAAACTACCGATCAGAGCAACCACACGCTAGAATTCTCCTCCAGACAGCCCGCGCCTGAATTTGACGTAGTTACCTCGCTAATGTCGAAAATCACGTCACTGTCGGACTCGAACTCTAAGACCTGGTGAGAGGCAATGCTATGACATTACTTGATGCCCTGAATCACCTCAACTGGTCATCTGCGCCAAGGTCAAAATATTTTTGCCGAGGTCAAATTACAATGCATTGGCTCACACAACTGCACTCATGCAAGGCCGGATGAATGTCTTAAAGAGGCATATGAATGAGCAAACTATGAGCCCCTCATCAAATTTAATAAATAGTGCCCCTTATTCATATTCGAAATGTAAATGAAAATAAAATATTAGGTATGCAGTTTAAAAATTAAAAATGAAAATAGCTTTAAAATTTATAAACTATCTAAGGGAAAAGGGGGCCTTAAGTACTCGCTTAGTGTGCTTAAATGATAATTCACATACCGCAACCAATGTGAATAAGAAGGGGCTGGGATGTTGCAGTGGGTTGGTACATACGAGATCCAAGTGTTTTTGGAGCAAAAGCTCGTGAGACATGGACGATTCAGAGGTTTAGTGTCATATGTATCATTGTCAATATATTTGTATGGAGATGATAGTAAGGCAGTGCAAAAGCGAATCACTCTTGCACCTTATCCTTGAAGGAAGTATTGTATTACGTGTGCACTTGTCAGTGGCGATTTCGAGTTCAACTCCACCGATCAGAATCAATGTTTTCACTACGTGATTGATTGTGGTGCGATCATAACTAATAATCTAGTATTTAGTTACATTTATTTACCATAATTTTACATTGATTGAGGGCCATAATCATATTTACCATCATGATTGGTTAGAAAGATTAGTCTGCGGCTTATTAATGTTAAACAAGGAAGATAATGATGCAGTTATAACAGGTAAGGTTTCCGCAAAATTTTATCATGATTTCGCTGCATTTTGTAGTACTTTTATGTAATCTTCGTAAAGTTGTTTGAAGGTCTTTGTCCTATTGTATTGCACAAAATAATAACTCCCTATTTGGATTCACTCCAGTTCTGGAAGGCTCTGAACTTAATCTTACCGCAAGTAAGTAAAATAATATCATTTTACTTCTTCTTCCGAAAATGGTAATGCTCAAATCTAAAGAGAACAACGATAACGGCCAAAAGCTGGTACTATGGTTTAAGGGTTAGAATACTGGAATCCAAAACCTGAGTTCGCAGGAAAAATCTCGGCCAGCAATGGAGAATTTTTAATGAGTTCAAAATCCTCAGTGTACTGTGTCACTTGTGGCTTATTAAAGAGCACTGACAAAACGGCCGGCAAAATTAAATCCTCCGACAATTCCAACTACATGTCGAAGCGTACGGAGCGAAATGTTAGATAATTGACGGAGAAAAACAGCAAAAATATGGAGGCATTAGAAATGCATTTTTTTAAAAACTGCTTCCAGGGTATTCAGACATGAACACACCACTAATAATTAATAAGAGAAACAACTGCCAAGACAGACACTATCCTCTACCACGTTTAATGCAAACAGTTAACGTGGTATAGTTATACTAGTCGAATGGGAGAGGAAAGGATATCGACAAATATTTTTCTTTGCCATCCAGTTGGACGGAGAAGGAAGGGAACGCCGCGGTCAACGTGTATTCAGGGAATAGAAAGAGCAATGGCTGAAGGAATCTGAAACGGGAAGGCGCCCAAGATTAGACCCTGTGGAGTCAGAAATGTGGGCTGAATTAGCCGTAGGATGATGATGATAATTCCCATCCGCAATCCAGTCCTGTAATCACTCAACTAGGGTGATTCGCCTAGCCACCCAAGTGGCCCGCTCGCCCCATGAGGCAAAACCGCGAGTAAAATTTTAATTAAATATAAATTGATATGAGAAGCAGTGAGTCCTCGAGCGGAATTGGTAGCATCGTGCGATCACCAGGAAGTGAAATTCGCTCTACCGCTAGTCCCAACTCTGTATCATCGGCATTTGCACTAGTTAAATAGATATATCAAATTTAGAGACTTCTAGTGATCTGTAGCTGCAAAAATGCAGCTGAACAAAACCACACAAAATGGTTTTCCAAAAACTAGCGTGCACACACATAAGAGCGTGCACGAGAACAACACATAAGCACTCTTATTTAACACTGCAATGCATTAAATATTTTTAACAAAATTAGTCATCACGAATATTGTAATAACATAGTAAGAAATATTTGTAAAGTACTGCAGTTGTTTTTCTAGAATACCAAAAAAATTGCTGTTCCCTAACACAACCCGTAAATAACAATGTTAAATGTCGACCGACCTCTTCCTTGGAGCTTTGCTGTCGCAGGACGTCAGCTGTGTCGTTAGCAGTGAATTCGGTAGGTATGCGCAGTAAGACAATACGCGTCAGTATGAGAATAGGCGTAGAACACAATGAAATATTTGCATTTATATCAAGATCGAAACTGTTTCAATGTTATTGATTTTTTCTGGAGTTCCTGGATATCTAACATAACCATAGACATATCTCACATTGCCTGAAACTGCATAATTTTCTTCCAGTTTCTGTCTTCATTAAAAATTAGTAATACATATTGTGAAAATTCTAGAAACAAGTTACTCTAACAAATATTCCCACCATTTCTTCACTTAGTTCTAGACGAATGTTGGAGTAAGCAGCATTCATAGTATAGTTATTTCCGATTAACATCCTTAGTCGGCATGTTTTGGTGATTGTCGAACAATTTGTCAATTGCAATTCATTCAAAGAAATGATAGTGAATCACAATAGTGAATTCGAGTAACTTCTTCCGAGGGAATTCCAACATACTGAGCATCGGACTCACTTTAATTTTGTTTGATTTTGTCAAATACTTTTGACCCGTATAAACTGCAAGGCTCTTTTGATTTATTGTATATTATACCAGTTATGTACGAGAACATGACTCTTCTTTCTAACAATCATGACCTCTCAAAGAGCCTTAACCTTATGTAGTTCAATTGGAACGGAGGGAAAAATTGTCAGTCGTTAAGTTAAACAGCTCAATTGTCACCTTAAAAGCTTAAAGACGCTGTAACATTGGAGTTGAATCGCAACACCAATATAAAAAAAAAATTCTTGGTGGAATTGTGTAAAAGTGTGTACCATTGTTTTGACATTTTCTTTTCGTATTGAGACATTACTAATATAATTATTATTATACCCGCAGAGGCGCATCCAGGATTTTCTCGGGGGAGGGGTACTTTTATAATGTCCAGCCGACTTTATGTTTTCCTTTAAAGAATTTTACCTTTATTCTGAATATAAAATGCATGTTAATTTGTTCACTTACCAATACAAATAGTAAAAGTTATGTTTTTAAATATGTATCATAATAATAATAATTACGACGACGTTGTCTCGCATTGGGAGGCGTGATACGATTAATTAGATTAGGAAGGCGTGATTAATATTAATTAGAAGGAAACGGGTAATATGAAATGCCGTTTTTGTTTGTTTGCATTACTTTGTAACGCAACTGTTTAGAGAACGGAATATGAAATGAACCCAAACTTCAACTATTTTCAATGAAATATTGTTTTGAAAATTTAAAAACATTTTTTTTAATAGCAATAACTTTATTTTGTGTTTAACATTGCATTTGGAGGGTAATATGAAATAGACGGGTAATAATAAAAAATAGAGGTTTCAAAATGTCAGAAATTAACTAAGGTTCATAAATATACCTATGTACTGATAATCTGGCATTATAAAATACAATTTTCATAGGTTTTTAATAGTTAACGAGCAAAATTCGTACATGTATCACAATTTATGCTCAGGTCTAAAACTGTCAAGGTGGGCCTACCGGGAACAGGACAAGTATTTCAATCAATCCTCTCCTGGTCTATCTTCAGAAAACTTCCCATTACAGAAGATACGTTATACATAATCGATGTAACATAGAGAAGATAATATGAACTCCAACTCAGATGACACACTGGGATGGAAAGACCTAGTGTTCCATAAAACCCGACATGTCATTTTGAAATCAATAGCGTCTAACTTGAACGTGAAGAAGCGGGTGACGCTGACTGCAGAGTATCATAGGAGCATTCTCAAGTAGTTTACGACTGTTCCACTTGGCTGCAGCTCTTGACAGAAGAATAAGCTCGGTATTTCAAATTACCTAGCTATTCCATATACCCGAACGTCCTAATAATAATAATAATAATAATAATAATAACAACAACAACAACAACAATAATAATTGGTTTCTGAGGGGGCTGAAGTCCTATGAGTCCCTTCCTGTTCGTGCGTCACTGACCATCCGAGAATTCCCTTCTCTAAACTCCACTCTTAGACATGTTCCTTTATCAGAGAGTATTATCCTTCAGGTTGACAGAATCGTATCTGCCTTTTGGGAACCGGGGCAGTACTTCTGAATTCGAGATTAGGGACTCCAGATGGAAGTGAGAAAAAATATCAACTATATAAAACGTGCATTTTGTAGATTTTAACTTAAAAATAGTTTAAGTAATTTGCTATGGAATTTTTTAATACTGTGCACCAACCTATAATAAGACCCACATGATTTATTTACACACAGTGTGCTGTTCAATATTGTTTCAAAACTTTGCAATCTACAACAAACCATCAGCAAACTTTGCAATCTACATCAACAAGTGAATATTAAGTATACATCACGTGAAGTATTTAATGACGGGCGGTGTCTTCCTTGCAGTCTTGCTGTCCCACGACATCAGCTGTGTCGTAAGATCTTACGTACTGAGCATGACGAGATAACATAATAAAATACTTTCATTTTTCATCGCATTTGCGTTTAAAATCGAAACATTATTTTGGAACAATTCCTTTTCGGTGCATAACTGTTTCTCCATGATTAGATAAACTAACGAGCATAAAAAATAAAAGTTATCTTTATTTTAACAATGATGTTTAATGTATTAGTTACCATTTGGACTATATAATTCTAAAATACTAAATATGCCTTTAACTACTATTGTACCTCAGCGATTCGGTCAATGACTGAAACCGACCAGCTCGATCTGGTTTTTCTTCCAATTTCCTTGATCCTTTGAACGAATTCAGAACGAATTGTTCACCTTGTTTTGTTTCTAGTGGACATGTAATTTCACAATCTGTGTACGTGTTCTAGAGTTTAGTGTGGAGCATAGTTATTGAAAATATGAGGCGTTCAGAAGCTAAGCGGACTAACTCCATCAAACGAAAATATTCAGTTATGATCAGATAAAGTTTTTATCTATAAAAATGTCTATAACTTTTTCAGAAGATTTAGAATAAACTCATTCATTTTTTTACAGTTAGGGGTATGTTTTCAGCACTTTATTAACTACTTTATACTTGATATGAAGTTAGTCACATTGCCAACTGAAAAGTATTGACAAATGAATTGCCATTGATTTGCATGGACATAATATTCTGAATGGTTTCTAAACAATTTATTTTATTCAAGAGATACGCCCAGAATAAAATATTTTTGCTTGAAAAAGTTACCAGTATTTCGGTAAGTAATTAAAGAATACTTAAAATAAAATAAAAATTGCCTGGAATACAAATAAAAATGTGTTCATTGCCTCTCTACTGTGTAAGTGATGGAGTCGTCATCACTGACAGGTTATTCTTGAAGGATACTGATTGCAGGCTTCAAGTTTTTATAATAGCGGTTATGAATAGGAGGTATAAACTTCAAGCAGCTAACTACATATTTCTTTTTGGCAATGGAGATTGGTCTTGATGGTCTATAAATAATATCTTGTGGGACATTAGCTGGACTTTATAAAGGACATCTGTTTCCATTTTTCTTTTGGATATTAAGTTTTACAAATGAAATTTCTTGAAAGAATGTAGTTTTATATTTAATAGCACATGGTTCTGGCTTCTCAATATAAACAAGTCCATTGTTTCAAACAAATCCATCTCATTGTCAGCAAGTTAACTAGTTCACCTTCGATACTCTTTTTCACTTTTGGCAATGCATGTTTAAAAGTTTTCTGTCGAATGAGTCTTCATAGTACATTTCTGTGAGGAAATACTTTTTTCCTGCTACCAAGAATATCATATCAATCTCTTGGAGAAAAGCTATGGCTATCAGTTTTTGCGATTTTTCAATAAAGGAAAATCTGAAACAGTTTAGTTCAAAAGAGTTCGGTTAAACATCGGCTGTTATGGAGCCAAGGAGTTAATCATACTGGCCAACGAAACAACAGATAAAATGTTCATTCATTCAAACATTCAAATAATTGTTCAGTAAAACATTCAAATGTTCATTGACCAGAACAGTTAGCGAATTCTAGCTACAAACAATTTAAATGTGGAGGTCGTCGTCTTGGGTGTCGACAAATATTTACTTGTGGAACACATCCATGTTATTATTCACATTTTTAAAAAAAATGGAGTTAGATTGGCTTCTGAACGTCCCATATCATTCACCATGTTGTCGTGACAGGAAGTATATTCCTTCTTGAAAGATACGATGAGGGATACGTGCCCAAATATATTGCTGGTTATCTCGTACAACTAGTTTTTATTACACTGAAGTGAAAATTTTCTTATCAATTCTTGCTAAAAACGCTCATCTCTTTGTGTATTCAGAATTCAACTCGTAAATGGGTTAGAGTTGGGTGCCCAGAATTTCAGAATTCATACTCAGAAAGTACTTCTCGCCATCGGCAAAAGTGTTAATGGGAAACGCTGTGTTTAAAATTATGGAACTGCAAAAAAATTGGAGATCTATCGCTTCGTAGATCTCTGGGCATTAGGGAATATTTAAAGAGTTTGGTCTTTGTGTGGTCAGGAAAGTAAAGGAACGTTATGATGAATTAACTGAAAAAGAGCCGATAAAAGATCCAAAATTTTAATTAAGGGTAAATTGTGGGTAAAGTCTATTTCAAATATCATACATTATGTACATGATATAGCTTCAGAAATAATTTTATTATTTTACTTACTGGAATTAAGCTATTAAAAAATGTATTATAGCACCCATCAACGAAAAAATTACTGAAACAAGTTATTTCGAGATAACTGTCTTCTTTACTAAGAAAATGATCTATCATTAGAAGAAAAAAGTGGATAAGTTTGGAAGAAACAATTAAGGGGGTATTATCGTCTGTTGTCTCAGAATTCCCTAGTTTCAAGTAAAGAAATCCTTCAGTAATAAAGTTCAATATTTTCTTCAGAGATAGCAGTAGATGACAAAGTATCGAAAACTGTAGATTACCTACGGGAAACCAAGATGAAAATTGATTTATAGGAAATAATGCAGTTTCTAGTATCTGCTGGTAGAGAACATTTCCTGTCATCATCATCATCAAGAACATCATGAATGCTACAGAAGAAATTATTAACGAACTTTCTTCTCATCATTCATAGGAAATACGTTCTGCGATAGGAAACGCTTCAACTCGTCCACGCTTCAGCTCTCGGAAGCGGCGCAAGCAGGACCTCGAGCCGTCCGCAGCGCGCGTGACCGTGTCAATCGCTTAAACGATCAAATAAACAAATAATAAATAAATTAGAGCCCGGCGCGGGCGCGGCGTGGGCGAAGGCGCGGGGCGGCAGCGGCGGCGGCGACGAGAGGGGCGGGCGCTGGCGCCGAAGC
>BOPP01000081.1:2013190-2068247 GCA_017312745.1 Gryllus bimaculatus
ACGGCGGAGGCGTGGCCGGGTCTGGCTGCCGCGCCGCCGCCGTCGGGGCTTAATCGTGCGCGCTGGGCTTTGCCTCGGCGGTCGCGTGGGCGCCGCGTGACCCACGCGCACGCTCTGCACCTGTCCACCGCGTCGGGAGCTCGCGCGCGGCGGTCAGGCCGGCTGTCTGAGGCGCACCGCAAGCTGCCGTCATGGGGCAGTGTCGCCAAGACGTGTGTTCAGAATGAGACGATTTTCGTGTCACTCGAGCATACGGAGCCACTGCGAAAGTTCTGAAAAGTCAAAATCGAGATAAGATATAACTTTCACGTCTGTGCGAAATACACTACATCACATTTTATGCAACGCTTCATCAAATAAAATAATTTTTCGGATGCCGAACGCTACACTTCTTTTGGGATGCTGCGAACGTACTGGATGGGGGATCCATTCCCTGACATCGAATGACTGAAGTTCCTTCCTAATCACATTTATCTTTTCCTATGTCTACAAAGTTTTACACTTACTTCTACACGTTTTCGTTTTCATACGTGAGATCTAGTAGTAGTTTCTTGAAATAAATTTTAAATATGACTTGCCAATCTATCCTAATGTATTTCCTAAGTAAAAACCGGGTGTACGGCATTTTATGGTACATCCTCGCCACTTGCCTAGGCCTGCGCCGGTAGTCGAACTTCTCATCCTCAAGTTTCGTGAAGTCATAGAAGTTAAAATCTCGAGACACAGTAGGTCCTTGGAAGGGTGACCGTCTAAGAATCCCAGATACTAACGGCGATGAGACCTCTGACCGAAAGAGATAAGAGATAATGATTCACGGCTTGATTTGACGTATGACTGACAATATTAATTTAGAATTACTCCACATTGAATGCCAAAAAAGTATTGGAACGTTGTTACGCAAGTAAAAGGCTTGTTACGAATGTAGCACACAAATTAATTTCTTCTTATTCTAGCTATGAGCACTTCACATTCTACTCAAAGCATTTCCATTGAATACGCGACCTACCTCAACCGCCCCACTCGCGATAGTCTTCCGATCTACCACTGCAGCGCAGTGCGTCCAACCATCGCTAGTACATAAGCTTACTGTTTGAGTTGCAATTTAGTTTGTTTGACGAAGGAGGCACAGTGTTGCTTCTGGTGTTTGGATTCCAAACATCTCAACTTGTTCCTCGTGGCGGAACTCGCTGTGACCGAGAGCGAGTCGGCGAAGAGGCGGCGAGGGGCGGAAGGAGACTGGAGCGGTGATAGCGGGCGCGCGCGGGGCCTTCATTTCCATATGAAGCGGCCTTCCGGCGCGCGTGTTATCTGCGCCGCGCACGCAATTGTTTTTGCGGCGGCGCGCCGCGGCGCCGAGGAGCGCTGGCCGCAGTCTTCGGTTGCGCCGGGAGATGCGATCGCGGGAGGAGGACGGACGCCAAAGCTGCGCAGCACCACCAAAGGGGGCGGTGTGTGATTTGATATTCATTCACTTCGTATTTGAATTAGTATGCATATACTGGGGTGGTGACGAGCGTTATCGACGACCCTTACTTCGGGAGCGAACTGATGATTGGAGGATTGCAGGTTTGGTTCCCGCCGAGAGTTTATGTGGTGTGTGTTTGCATCGGTGTGTTTTTGGCGACTGTTGGAATCGAATTCCAAGGTCGACTGCTCCAATTAATAGTTTCCATAGTTTCGCTGATCGCTTCCAGGCGAATGCCGCAGCAGAATCCTAAAAAGAGAGACGGACCGAGTGAGCCTCTCTCCACTAACTTGAACGCATCCTTATTCCGATCAATGAGCTGATACCCCACCTTCGAGTGACCCATCGTCCACTGATCTGAAAAGTTTTTCCATCTAACGTCGTAAATGGACCAAAGTAAAACTGTAAATACTGTTGAGACAAAAAGAACCAAAGAAAGTTGATACATTGCATTCGTTGGACTTTCCCATAAAATCTGTAGATTTAAATGAAATAAAGCCAATCTACACGTGAGCCGGGAAATGTTCTGCGTTGCGAGCTTCCCTTGAAGATTAGTCTCAAACTACCAAAAGTTCTTCGATAGCTTCTGGGTAGCGCGGTTATTTCCCTTGTGGAAGTACAATTACCGATGGAGGAAAGAGCCACGTGTAACTTCCGCCCAAAAGACTCTGTCTCTGAGGCTGCAGCAATAGGGAAAGTCCTGGGCGTTTGGGTGTTTGCGATTGCATTCCACCTGAGGAAGGTGTATCTGGGAGTACCAGATGGTGCATCGTCACCTGCTTTCTCATTAGGTGAGGCTAATTACATGTCAATGGCTGACTACCTCTCTACCTCTTAATTTCATAGTACGCTTCTTTAGGGTTGCTTACTAGCAGTGCAATGAGGGACCAACCAGTCTTCATGTCGATGACTAAATATACGCACTGTACCAACGGAACCATAAAAACGTTTCACGCGTGTATTTTATATAGAGTTCTCATTGTCTTGACACATGTAAGCCCTACATCAATACTGGTAGTTGCGCTTTAAATTTATTTTTTTCAACGAGTGATAAAAAGATTTTAGGTTTTTCCTAATTTCGTCCGCAATTTCAATATTTTACACCGATTTAATTTACCTTCATTTTGATATAGACATTGGATACAACTGATTCTTTAGAAGAAATAGATATAATTGTCCATATAATACAATATAAATATATGAAAACCAGAACGATAAAAGTGACATTTTAATAATTCTAAAAAAAGCATTTTTTAGGCTATATTTCAGTTGCAATGTATTTTCGTGGTTTTAATGAACAATAGAATTGCCGTGGTATTGATGATGAAACAAAGCACTTTAATTTTATAGTGATATTGACTTAGATAAAAACATTTCTCAGAATGTAATACCGTTCTAGTTTTCACCCATTCATATTGTATTATATGGGAAATTCTATCTACTTCTTCTAAAGAATGAGTTGTATCCAATTTCTGAATCAGAATGAAAGTAAATTAAATCGGTGTATAATATTGAAATTTCACCCATTCATATAATATTACATTAGAATATTGAGTTAGAATATAATATTAGAAATCATATAATAATAGAATATTACGAGCTATGTAATTTTTCAGTTAATTTTGAAACGCTTGCTGTCTCTAAGAACGACATTACTAAATATCATTATATTTTATACTATTACAAAGCGTCTGATATTTGTGGATTGGACGCGTGTCTATCGTAATCAAATTCCATGTGCAATGTCGCTAATTTAAAGGTTTTGCTTCACCATACCGCAAGCAACAGTGTTCGGGAGATATTTCTGTGAAGAAGTAAACCCAAAATAATTTAGAAAACAATCACTTTACACTTTCTAGTACTTTTATTTTAGTCTAGTATTGAGGACTTTTCCTCTCAACTGCCAGAGTAAAGGATTGAGCAAAAAACAGTTTAAATCCTCTACTCCTAAGAGCAGATATAGTTTCAGCCGAAAATTATATTCTTCCTGGTTTTGAAATTGTATCTAAATGTTTACTGTACGTGTCATTGAGAAATATATTGACATAAAAAATTACTTCTTCTCGCTCTTATATTTTTTCATAAAAGAAAAGCTGTTAGAATATAGAAGTAAAAATGTAGGAGTACATCTACATTGTTAAACTCTCAATTTTCGATAACTGCAAAAGTTAGATATAACGAGAGAAAATATGTGCTGTTGTAGTACCGTTAGTTCTCTTTTGCCATGGACCGTGGACCTGTGTATAGCATTCTCTGAGGCATATTGCGAGAAAAACTGGAGTCCATTTTTAGATCCAGATTCGAAGGTCAGTTTGCGAAATGTCACATACTAAGAAAGAGTTTCTTTAAAACAAATTGTGAATGTTTCTCACTTTTGGTACCAATTTATATTCGCAACGATCTGAGAACACAAACCAGTTTCGGGTAAAATGGTGCAACACCCAAGAACAGCACGTTGGCTGTCAGCAGATGTCTCCACTAACAGCATTAACTTGTGTTCCTATCTACATGGTTGCTAATACTCCATTTGTGCTGTTAATGCAATACCACTTCTAGAATACCTAATTAAACATATTCAACCTAATTAAGAATATTAAAAATGGAGTTATTCCACTTGGGCTTTAAGAAGCTCATATTAAGAGTCAAGAATTTGTCAGTCTTAATAGAATAACTAACTATTATTTTAGATATCGTAATGCAAGCAGAAAGTAATAAAACAAGTACAAAATGTGTCTTTCTTCTAGAATGATTTTCTCGTAAAATGTTCATTATTAGAAGCTGGCCACATTATCTCATTTGTTTCTAACAAATTGTTATTGTATGGTGAAATGTCTCATTATGAAGAAATTATTCCATAATAATTTTAATATGTGAAGCGTATTGTGTGAAGCATATGAATGACTATTCAAATATATTTACGAAATTTATCCAGTAGGAAAGTGAAATATTATTTCAAATAAACATTTTATAGTCCACATATTATTTCACACAAAGTCGATGTTCCTTATCCCTGAGAGCAGTGTTTGTTGTCGAGGCCTTTACCCAAGATCACTAGAGATTTCGTTAATGAATATCGCTTAATTCTAAAAATACCGTCACTGCAGTATTTTTAGAGTTACAATATTGATCGAATTTGCTTCTCACTAACATTACGCCTCCAGAACGTAGTTGACTTCAAAGCATGGCAAATTTAACATTGCCGACGGCACTTCGAAATGCACTTTGCATCAGTTTATAGAGCAGTATTCGCCTTTTACCTATATCACGTGTCTTTCATATACGTGACACGAATATCAATGTAAATATTTTGCCTGAGTAGCGTAAACCACCATCCATTGCGGTGGCCATGCGCTTGAGAGCGAGGCCATGCATCTCTCCGTGTAGTCCTGCTCCGAATCTTTTCTCATCATACTCTGTTTAAACAGATTTTGAGAGGTTTACGAGCATAGCTCCTCAAATTCCTCGTGTTTGTTTGAAATCTACTAATATTATGGGCATAATATTTCATGCCTGGTCTCTATTTTATGATCACATATATCAACGAGAATAGAAGCCTTACTTCCCCGTAATAAGATGCCGAACGGACTCGGCGAAGCTTCCCTGAGTAATATCGCCAAAAGAAATATCGATGGGAGCAAAAAGGTCTCCTTACCGCCCTGCCCCCTGCTGCGTGTTGGGTGGCGTTGCTCTGCTCGCCTGCTCTCAGCACGCCCTTTCTCTGGCGGAAGCGCCCGCCCCCGCCCTCTCCCTCCCCGCCTTGCTCCTTCCTCNNNNCACGCCACGCCCTCGCCTCCGCCTCGGAGCCGGCGCCCATCCGCCACGTGAAATCGGATGCAGAAGACGCCCACCTCCGAGCCAGGGGCTCCTTGGAGCGTGAGCGAGAGCACAAGGTACCTGGTGAGTGTTTCGAAATTCCGTCACGCTATGAATAACCAGATGCTATGTCCATTCAAAGACAGTTTCCTTAGATCACGCAATTCTCGTTCATTGGGACATTACTAGAGGCAACGCCACACATATCGCGTTTATATACATGCCACTCTGACGAGGAAAGGTCATTCCAGTGTCTTTTTCAAAATTTCAGAAATTAAAGGAACATTTTTTATATGCCTTTATTTTGTAGGCATACTTTCACGTCGTTTTTGCTTTGTCATATATTCCATATATCAATTTATTGTCTACTCTCTAGAGATAAATATGTAGTGCAGTAGGAAAACAGACAATATTTTGACAGAAAAATACATTTTGGGGGTACCTGGCACCGTAAAAATGTTTTTTATTTCTCGTACACCTAGTTTATTACATTTGTAGTCTACGTATATTGGAATATAGTGAAAATGCGACCACATCAACCAGAAATCTTGTAGAGAATATTATTTTAAAGGATCATGATAGAGAAGTGAACGATCCGGAAACCGTTTCTTCAACAAAAATTTTCAAAAATTATGATTAATCACAGGAAGGATTTAAAACCACAAAATTTAAGTGACTGTTTCACAAAGATGTTCTAGACAGTGTTTGTTTCCGAAACTACTTGCTGCGAAATTACCAATATAATCGATAAACTAAAAAATAAATATTACGCCGGTTTTGAAGAATTTTCGGACTGTTTTTAAAGACTTGTGCGCCTGCCATTATGCACCGCTTAACTGACATATTTAATGATTCCTTAAGTACCAGAAAATATTCCGTTATTTCCAGATATATTAAAAACTAACCATAAACCATTCTTCGAAAAAAAGAGTAAAATTTAAATTCAAACTTATTGGCCAATTCTTCTTTTGCCAGTTTTTCTAAAAAAATGTTAGAAGACTTTCCCACGCACGAATGTAAGCCTTACTCAGAAAATACGAGGCGTTTTCAGATTACCAACATGGATTTAGTCAAAATATACAGAAACAGCCATACTTTCTTTTCTTAGAGATGGCGCTTCATCTATGGATCAAAAATGACGCTCATTGGGAATATTTTTAGATATCTACAAACCCCTCAAAGAGATTTGTTTTCTGCTTGATCGACAACTAACATTTAGGCCTCGTATTGAGCATGTAATTACCGGAGCATATCGAGTTCTTGGATATCTTATGAGAACTACTAGGACAGCACTGTGAACACTCTATTTGTCAATTGTTAGAAGAAAACTAGAATATGCAGCAGTTGTTTGGTCGCATGACAGAACTGGTTTAATAAAGTCGCTTAAGACTTGACAGAGGGGTTTTGCAAAATTTTTAGAATTAAAGAATAGTGGAAGTTATCCAGTTTGTGGTATTGAGAATGAATACCTGAACAGCAGAACTGGGCTTGACACTTGACAGCAGGAGTAAATTACAACAAAGTATTACATTAATTAAAATTATTCGAGGATTTGTTTTTGCACCTGACCTGCTGTCTCAATTTTAACAACTGAATTATTTCTGTACTGTGTGCATTGTAACGTCAGTAATATCAAAAGCAAATACAACGAAAACCCGAACAAGACATGAAAAGTGCGATTTCAACCATGGTATTAATATTTTTTTTAATTCTGTCATGTAAAAATCATCTAGTTCCTATCGATGTGAAACAAAGACATGTGAAAGAATTTGTCAAATATAGAATGAGACACAAATTAAACACAGTTTTGTCTCACATGAAATTGGTATTAATAAAAATAAATGTTTATTACATTTTCTATTGTTCCTAAGACAAAAATATTATTAATTGATGAAATTCACTTTTCGACTTTTTCCCGTATACTTACGCTTTCCGGTATCTATAAATTCCATCCCGTTGAAAAGTGATAGCAAGAAGTGTTCAAAATATGTTATCGATGGGGCATATTTGTTCTATTATAAAATAAATTATTATTCTTAATGGTACTGTATTGATATAGATAAATAATTTCGTATTATTTCTTCTTAAGACGTGTGATATAATATCTGGACACAATACTCTTGTATATACTCGTGTACCTGGACACAATACTGTTGTATGAAAATACGAACCGACAGGCGACTTTTAGTATTTCGGGAGGTCAAGTTGGACTAAAAAACATAAAATTCTCATATTAGAATTTGCTCTTGACCAATCATTTTTGAATAATGGTCACTGAAGAGTGCTATGCTTCTTCCTGAAAGGCAGAAGAATTATGTATTTATCTTCTCCCTTTCCTGGACAGGTGGTCACAGTGGTTGTTTCCGTCTGTAATGATGATCGTGAAGGCTGATTGGGGATGAATTATTAAGGACGGAATGGGTGATGATTCAGGTAGAATATGTAGAAATGAAAGAAGCTATTCGCCCGACAACCATATAGTATCCATGCACTACGCGGGAAAGATATTCGTAAATTTATTTATTACATAAAATGCCTTACTCCACTACTCGCACTTCTAAATATTCTTTGTCATTGTTCTTCGATAAAAATTTGGTACTCGTATCTGTGCAATTATAGCTGAACGCTTTGAGTTCTGTTTGTGATGGGTTCGGCGGAAATGCCTCGTTGTTTCGTAACTAAGTCGTACTTATTTTAAAAAGGTCATACTAATTAGCCAACGCAGCAAATGTACAACTTTTGGATAGAATAAATCGATTTTTGTGATCCAAATATTGAATGGGAAATTATTTATGGAAACAATATTGACGAATATTTATTGCTACAAAATTTTGTTTTTTCGCCACAACGTATTCCTTACAACATCAAAAATATATTAATTCTTATTATTATATTTGCTTATAGTCTTACTTTGAATAATCATGCACATTTTTCTTCTTTCATCATAAAGTGTCTTTGAATGTTACTGCTGATAACAAAAATAACTTACAATGGAAATGGAAAACTTAAAACACTTTCTTTCTGTATCATGCCTAGTTTTACGCAATTTTAATATTTTTTGCTCTTCACGGATTTCCCTATTTACTATAGTAACACTGCGTCATCAACTCACATACATCACAAACAACTAATACAAAATATAATTTTAAAATTCAAGAAATTATGCATTAGGTGTAATATTATGTAAATATTAGCCACTTCTTTAAAAAGACCTGTAAGCATCAATTGCTACCGAATTTTGCATTGCTTATACACAACCCACACTTAAACCACGCGCCAAAGAAAATTAACTTTGTAGAGACCGCCAAAACCGGTTACCAGTAGTGAGAACGCCTCTGTTGTCAACATGGAATTCAAGTGAAACGGGCTTCCGGCGACGCCGAAAACTCCTTTGCAACTCCGCGCCTCTGATGAGCGATATCAGTAAACCGGGTTATATACTTGTTCTAGTCGCAGATGGTTCTCTGTAAGAAGTTTCAGCGACAACGGACGTGCGCCCGGCTGCAGAACAGGGGCGCCTTCTCCGCGCTTCCTTCCTCTGTCGTCGCGCCCCGGGAGGCTCCGCGCCATCCACGACCCCTCCCAGCCCCTCGCGGCCACCCCGCCGTCGCCGCCCCTCGCTGCCGCCCGGCGCTCTCATCCACTGCCGCCTTCACGGCGGATGCCGCCGCCCCCAACGTCCACCCGCTCTCTCCGCTCCTCCTTCTCCCGCTCTCTTTACGCTCTCACAGGGAGAGGTGGCTCAGGGCATCCACTGATGTCCCTGCAATGCCTCTGATCGGCAGGTCATAGTTTCGAGTGCCGACAATGGAAGTTTTTTGTCACTACTGTGTCAGCAAGATCGAATTTAGTTGCTGTTTGGAGGAGTGTTCTAGTGGCCGGGTGTTCTGATCCGTAGTTTTCCGTGCTTTCTCCGATCAATAGCAGGCAAATGTCGGAGCAGTACCCTAACAAACAGACCGGGGACCGCGCCGATCTTCCTTCCTCTTCCTTGTCCTATCTTCATCCCTTACTTTCTCACACTTACACTAACAAGCATTACAGTACCACACATGCCGGAGACCGGTCGGGTGTTTAGAGCTTGTCCCGGCGGGGGCGGTGCTCCGCTGGTGAGAAATACCTGATTGGGGAAAACCCTGCTGGCCGAAGGTAAGCGTCGGATCTCACCATCCAACGGGGGAAGACCACTGTAACATCACGACGCCTACACATGCCCTACTTACAAAACTAAGGATCTTCTCAGTTAAGACGCCCTGGATTACTACCAATCAACCAATCACCCCCTTCACCCCGCTGTCGCCGCTCTCATTACGCTCTCGCACTGCGCCGCCCTCACCCTCTTGTCCCGGTTGCTCTCCACACCATCGTGACTGTCGTCAGCCACGCCATCCTCGCACAGCCCTTCATGACTTCGCCTCCCCCGGTTTCACCTTCTTCACCGCTTGTATTCACCCCCTTCGCCGCCCCTGTGTTCTCCTCCCCGTGTTCGCTCTCATCGTGTTGACCTTCTTCACCGCTCTTATCGCATTTGGCTCCCTTTCCGCTCACGCCGTCCTCGTCGCCTTCGTCGACTTGCCGCACTCCCAACCCTCCCGCACCGTCAGAGTTTAAGGCAGAGCTAGTATTGCCGATGTCTCTGCAGTGCCTGACCGTGAGGCTCTTACAAGGTGCGAGAGGTTGTAAGCTGTGCCGGCTGTTGTGGATTTTCGAAACTATCTATATAGCTAGGTCGAAATCAGCCGCTGTCTGGAGTAGAATTCCAGCGATCGGTTAGTCTGATCGGTTGTTTTCCGTGGTTTCTCCGATCAATTCCAGGCTATGCTGGAGCAGTACCTTAACGAATAGGCCACGGACCGCGCGCGAACTTTCCTTCCACTTCCTTGCCCTATCACACCATCTAGCGGGGGAAGAACACCGCCACCTCCCGGTGTTAAAACGTACACAACACAAACGGACCTAATGACCATAGCAGTCGTACCCGGAAACATGAATCAATCTAACAAGCAAGCAATCTTCGCCATTTTAACAGTCGCCCTAGTCCAACTGACCAACTATTTGCCCGGCCTCAGTCCGAATCTCCTTCGGACTACTGCTCAATCCACCAGCTCCCTCGGACACGACCGCCATACTTACCCCCTTGGCGTATTTACAGTTCTCTCTGTAATTTCGCTTATTGTCTTAGCCACTGCCGCCCTTATCTCTCTCTATCCACGCCGTCGCCCTCAGCAACCCTGCAACCTGCGCCATCTCTCAGCCGGATCCGCCATCCGGCCCTCACAGGCCGCCAACCCCTCCGTCGCCATCGCCACGGCCCCCGCCGCCCGCGCCGCCCGCGCCGCCCGCCGCGGCGTCTTCCGCGGCGGCACTGGCAGCAGCACTTCTTCATCGAGTGACATTGTTTAAATCGGCCTCGCCAGGTTCTGGGAACACAAGCTGCGCGTCGCGCCGGGCCCGCAGGCTTCCTAGAACACTTTGCTATGTCGCCCCTGTGTTTATTATACTCGATGGGCATCGCTTCCTGGCTCAGGAAAAGCGCGCGACAACGCGCCAACGGACGAGTCACAGAGCCGGATCCTCTCAGTTTTTAGCAACAGCACCGCGGAGAGCCGACATGCGCCCCGCTTTGGGTTCTGGGCGAGTCGTTCTAAAAGCGTTTCAGTACGTCTCTTACCCGCAAACACGTGCTTGCAATAAAGTACAGGGGGGACAAAAGCTATTAATCAAATAGAATGAACCGAATGTTGTTAAATCTCTTGTAACCCAAATGATCTCATAAATATGAATAGTATGTATATTTTAGAGTATATAATATAAACAATAGTTTATACATAATTCCACGTTCCCTTTTTAATTTCTTTTAAAAGTCTTTCTAAACTAGCTTTCTTCTAGCCATTTTATCAACTAACCCTTAACAATAAATAATATTTGTTAGCGTATCATTGTGATTTTGGGACCTCTACCATTGCAGTCGACAAATTAAAAATCTTAAGACTAACAAAAAATCCACATAACTGTATTTGAAAAATAATTTTTATCCTGATTTAACGTCAATAAATTCGTTGTCAATTAATGTGGTAAGTGAATATCTTCTTGGAATGCTTATAACCAATTAAATTAGCATGCATTCACACGATATAATTTTGAGATGCTTCATTTGATGAGCCTTTAAATTTTATAACAGAAATTATTTGGCAACCAATGTCAAAATCGTTGTTGGAACACTTCAGCTCTTATGATATTGTGTTCCCTGCGTACATCACATTCAAGCACGGAAAAAGTTTAGGAAGAAAGATCATCATAAATATATTTCTGATAGTTTGACTTCATTATTGTAAATTGATAGCACTTTCTTCACAGAACGTTTCCATTAAATTACTACTAGTTAATGCTGACGTTTCAGTTTACTTTTACGAGGGCTAATAAAATACTTTTAAAATGCAATTTTGATTTCGAAATATGAAACCTAATTTAAGATTAAAAAATAATTTCGAACATGCGAGTACTTTCCGTCTTTCGAATCGAAAATGTCTGGTAGTTGGGAAATTGTTTATTAACTAAAGTTATTGCCAGCAGGAACGACATTGAAATTATTTCTTAATTTCAAATCGCGTTTTATCTTTCAAAATCGGTTTTTCATTTATATATAGTGTTTTTGTTTTTAGCTTTTCAGTGCCTTTAGTAGGAAAATAAATACATTTTTCTCTACTCGCAAAATTTTTCATTTCCCGTGATAAAAAAAGATCATAGAGTGTGTGTAAAATGTAAGAATGCAAAGGTTTTAATGAAAATATAAAGATATATTTTCTGTGCAAAATTATTCCATGCAATGTTCTCTATTCGATTAAAATCTTGAACAAACTAGTGCAGCACGTACTTTCTTGCCCGTAATTTCATGCAAAATGACGCAAAAAGTTCTTAAATGTTTGAAAAGTTGTACATGACCTTATTTCAAAATCTATTGTTAAGGATCAGATTTCATTAAGGGAAAAATCTCTATTCTTAATATTTTCGTTGCAGGAAGACTCCGAAAAAATTGTGAACGTTTACAATTTTCGATGAATTAAAGTTTTTAACGAACATGAGACCTGTACCATTCTCTTACACTATCCTTCACACTATCCAACAACGAAATTTAACCAAAATCAGATCAAATGAGAGCAATTTTGAAGCTGGTGAATTTTTCACGGTTGAAGTGTTGCCCCACTACATTATTTTTTAAGAGAACATTTGAGTATGGAAGTTAGATAAAAAGTTATTAGAGGCGTTTTGACTTGAGGTTCCTTTACATACTATAAATGTACAACACGTGTGATGAAAGCCGGTTCTTTGATGTATATTAGAAATGTTAGAACTGTCTCAGTGATTGTCGGAGCAGATGGTCGTAGCAGTAGCTGCGTTCCTACTAACGTGTTCTCGTATTCGTTAGTTACTGTTGGCATACAAGTCAAATAATCAGTAAACAACTTCCATCAACAAATTTCACCAATTTTGCTGTCAGCCGTGGTGCAGGAAACAGTTTATCAGGTAATTACATTGTTATCACTGTGTTGGCACGATTCTGGCTCCGAGATTTTAGACCGGCTGAGGGGACTCAGAACAACAAGGGACGTCACTGCAGTGCCTTTGACCGGAGGTCCTAGATTTCGAGTTCTGACGACAGAATGATATTCGACATTAGCTAGATGTCTACACTATGTGATCAAAAGTATTCGGACACGTGGCTGAAATTGACTTACCAGTTTGTTGCGCTCTCCATCGGTAATGCTGGAATTTAAAAGGGTGTTGGCCTACCCTTACCCTTGATGACAGCTTCTACTCTGAAAGACATACTTTCAATCAGGTGCTGGAAGGTTTCTATGGGAAAGGCAGCCCATTCTTCACGGAGTTCTGCACTGAGGAGAGGTATCGATGTATGTCGGTGAGGACTGGCCTGACGTCGGCGTTCCAAAACAGCGCAAAGGCGTTCGATAGGATTCAAGTCAGGACTCTGTGCGGGCCAGTCCACTACAGGGATGTTTCTGTCGTGTAAACACTCCGCCTCAGACCATGCAGTATGAGCAGGTTGAAAGATGTAATCGCCATCCCCGAATTGCTCTTCAACAGTGGGAAGCAAGAAGGTGTGTGATAGTGCCACACAAAAGAACGACAATCTCGCTCCCTGAAAAACACAACCGTACCATAACACCATTTTAGACATGTCCGGATACTTTTGATCACATTGTGTATGAAGGTGGAATTGATCCGTTATCTGACAGAGAATTCTAACGGTAGGCTCTTCTGATTGATAGTTTCACGTGGTTTCTCCGATCAATACCAGGCAACTGCTGGAGCAGTACCATGAGAATCGAGACACGGACTGCCCTTGACACTTCCTTGTCCCATTTTCACACGCAACATACACTCACAAACACTTTCAGGCACTTGACCACCAAACATGCCGGGAGGCCGGGAGTCCAGTCGTAAGAATAGAGTTTGTCCCGACCGCGGCGTGGGCTTGTTTGTGGGAGATAGATGGATAGAAAAAACCTCGCCAGCCGTCGTGTAGTTCGGCGTCGGATCTCACTATCTACTGAGGAAGAACACCGCTACCCCCATGATAAAAATAATGCACTACTCATACGGGAATAATGACCGTAACAGTTGTCTCATCCAAAACACGAAATAATCCATAAATCAAAGATTTTAAAATGAAACGCTCGAGTTGCACCCCACGCGCGGTTTCATCAGTCACCTTTTCGTAGAATTAATATGTGTATTTCAAGAAATTAAATTCAATTGAAAATGAAGTAAAACACCATTATTTAAATATTAGAAAATGAAATATCAGATGTAATTGAATTCAGCATAAAGCTTTTTCGACTGTATGGCGGCCCTCTTGATAGCATAGCGCGTTGACGAAAGGTTTTAAATCAAGAACTGAGTAAACGTTCTAATGAACTAAAATATAACACAATGGAATACAGCTAACAATTACAAAAAATCGAATATTTTGACTATCAGATTCCATGCAAACGCTGTAGAAAAACACAAAACTGAGCATTGAAATAAATTAATCAGTTATCGCTATTAAAATAGCAATTATAATTGTAATCGAGTAACATGCGTCCCTCTGCCCGTGCGTCCGTCCTTCCGTTCATCTCTCAGTCTGCCCGGCCTCCAGTCGTCCTCTGTCGGTCAGTCAGTCGGTCCGGCTGCCCGTCCGTCCGTCTCTCAACCCGTCTGTCCTCCGCCGATCTGTCTGTCCGTTTGTCCGTCTATCCGCCCGTCTGACCGCCCGTCTGACCGTCCGTCTGACCGTCCGTCCGTCCGCCTGTCCGTCCGTCTTTCTGCCCGTCACTCATCGTGAGACGCCTTCTTGTCCACCAATCGAAGCAAATAAGGTGTCATTCGACGCGCCTCGATCTCCTTGTGAGGAACTGATTATCGTTTGCAGTTATATCCAAGAGATTCTAAGAAATTTCTCTACACACGTGTGTTTTTGCTTTTTTGGTAAGAAAAGGGCATGTTTGCTGACTTACGGCACCTACAGGCGTGCTCAATAGATGCTGATATTATATTGTGACAACCAATTAAAAACTTAATCTTAAGACGCAGTCCTTCATCGTCATCACATCTAAAATCACACCTTACATCATGTCCAACAATACATCACGCTTTTACCCTTGCGCACCATAGAAGAGCAGCAATTAGTTGCAAGATTTCATGTGATCAAAATGCATAAAATCTCTGAAATTTCGTACAAGGATGTTGGAAAGGCACGAGAACAGCTGCTGCCTCGTAGAAGAGTAGATACACAAGGGTGGATATTGAAATATTGGTTGAAATACTGACCTAGACCTTTACGAACAACCTTGTTATCTCAGTGTGGCAATTTTGTGGAGAACATAGGACCCTCTGACGCACTTATACCTAATTATTGGTGCATTGTAGATTCGGTATTGCGATCGAGAATCGACTTCGCTCTCACCATTGGTACGGACGTTGTCATACCAAACATCATGACCTTCTTAGTCTTTAAGACAATTTACTTCTCCACATTGCGGCTGCAATACTCTACATCATTTGATGATTAAAATTTTAAATCTTAGAGGATCCATTTTTATTGTTGATCTTGCTTCTTTGGAATACCGCGAGTTGATATCCGAAGGGCGCTCCGGGAATCGAGGAGGAAGAACCGCTTGAAGGTGCAATGCGTTCTTGGAGGAAGACGCCACTATATTTGTTCAGGGAGATGACAAACGCGCGTGCGACTGAGTGAGAAATGAATTGGAAACAGAGACATTACTGGCAAAACCTTATTTGAATTACTAATGGGATGTGTAATATGTATTACCAATAGCATATGTAGTATACCGTCTAATGAATTACTAATAGGATATGTAGTATGTATTACTAATAAGATATGTAGTATACCGTCTAATGAATTACTAATAGGATATGTAGTATGTATTACTAATAGGATATGTAGTATACGTCTAATGAATTACTAATAGGATATGTAGTATGTATTTCTAATTTGATATGTAGTATACCGTCTAATGAATTATTAATAGGATATGTGGTATGTATTACTAATAGGATATGTAGTATACCGTCTAATGAATTAATATATATACTCCTGTACATGTAAGCTCATGATTTTCCTTTACCCCATCTCGGTGCTGGTACCATTGTTCTGTGGTACAGATCCTGATCCTCACACACGTAGGTTGCACACACTGTTGCTTGTCAGGCCAAGATATTATGGAAGAATTAAGGTGCAAGTATAATATACGAGGGACTCAGAATGCTCCCTAAACAAAGATAACAAATTAAAAGAATCCTGTCTTTCGCAGATTTCGAAAGCACAGCGCTAGTGATAATAGACTTGGTCTTACTTGTCGCAACCCCGTTTCACGAGTCCGATTCATTCGTTAGTTGTATTTGTAAATACGTGACGGTTTTGTAACATACTTGTAATTTGATAAAACTAATAATATAATAAAATTGTCTTTTTTATGAATACACGGTCTTTAATAGTCTTCAATACTTGTATTTC
The DNA here is from genome assembly GCA_017312745.1 of Gryllus bimaculatus. Taxonomy (NCBI): domain Eukaryota; kingdom Metazoa; phylum Arthropoda; class Insecta; order Orthoptera; family Gryllidae; genus Gryllus; species Gryllus bimaculatus. The sequence goes on from BOPP01000081.1 coordinate 2,029,507, forward strand.
AATTACTTTAATACCATTTGTTTTTAAAATAACAAATTTACTTTATAATGAAATTCTATCAATATCTCACAGAGGAAATAACAATTTTCTCAAAATAAATTAATTCTACAAAAAATATTACATAACACAATATTTACAGCGTTTTCCGCCAATGCTTGTGCTTACTTTCATGTGGTATTTAGGAAATTCTATTTTATCAACAACTACATTTTTTCACATTTTCTTATTTTTTCGAACCGATTATAGTGTAATAAATATATAACAATAATATTACAGAATAGTAACCTGCTTCTGTATGCAAATTTTCACTGAAAAGGTTGGAGCCGTTTTTGAAAAAATGACATTTCAGCGTTTCTGAAAATGTGCAGTTTTGAGCTTTGAGAAAACTTTGGAAAATTCACAAAAATTCATCCAAAATCATTTGAATAGCTTGTACATGCAAAAACAATTATGTTATAAACAAAGTATGTTGTTAACGGCGCCCGACATGTATAAAATATACATTTCTGTAATTTTTGAAAAATCAAAAGAATACATCACAATGTCGTAAATGCCATATTATTCTGGGCATTTAGCACAATACGTACAAATATTTTAATGAAAAAATTAGGGCAGTTTCTGAGAAAACCTTGTTTTTAATATTGGTCACATTTCACACACACAGTTACGCGAAAACTACTTTTATTTTCAAAGAAATATACAAAGCATTAATTAAAGATCTAGTAGTGGTGAACAAATTTCATTTGAGAAAAATTCTATCATAAATTATAGTTGCACGAGGAGGTTAACAATTATATTTTTTGATAATAGAGTAGCAATGAAAGTAGGCCTATGCCAACTTTTTATAAGTGTATTTCACTCTATTCTTACATGAAATTTAAAGAAAAAGATAGAGACATTTTTAAGGAAATTTTGAAAATGTCTATTTTCATGTGAAGTAGCCAAAAATCCCAATTCGTGGGGCTTTGAGATGGGACAAATCGATCGGGGATATTCATTTTGGCAAATATCCTATTCAATGGTTTAGGCGCTAGTGTGGTTCACATACGGACAAACGAAAGCACACAGACAGACAAGGACACACGCACAGACGGGGACAACCAGACGTTTTGAAAAATACAATTTTTCTGTATCAGGGCACCCCACAACTTGATTCGGGTTAAAATAGTTGTCTTCGTTTCGATCATTACCTAATTAAGACATTGTGTCGTCGCATGGTCGAAATGTTGGTAAACCAGCGTAGAACTTTACTTTCTCACACCTTCCATCTCATAGCCTCCTGCAGGAGCAGCCTTTGAAAATGTGAAATGAGTAAACTATTGAACACTGACGTGGAAGAATGACTAATAAAAGTTAGGTGTCAATTTGCTTTCTTAACGGAGAAACCGGGAAAATCGTAAATTGCTTCTTTTCATTTGACGTCTTCCGAATTCTTTGTATCACTTGAAGAAGGTCTCGAAACCATCCAAGACCGATAATGCAATACTTAAAATACACCTAAGTTAATTTCCTAAAATATTTTACAATGCACAACACGACAACACTGAGGAAAACTAAAATTTGAATACTATGTATCCACATTTTTCTTCTTTTTTTTCTTTTGTCCCCTCCACAGTATCCCTGTGAAGAAGGGGAATTTATTTTCTATGAATATTTTTTATAATACGCTGCTGCCTTGCGGCTTAAGCAGCTACAGGCGGTGCTTTTTTCCTCTTTGTGCATTGAAGAAAAGATATGCCGAAAGTCTTAGACCTCTTTTTAACAAATCATAATAGTATTGCAATTTTGGTAAAAACAGGTAACTATAGTCGTTAGATGTTGTTCCTGGAGAGGCAGTACTTATCCGTACTGCGTTTTTTACCATAGGTAACACCAGGAATGCTTTGGAATTTATCAAAGTGAATTTACAAAGAACAAGTGATGTATTCTCTATCCTACAAACAAAGTTTTAGAACTAGGATGAAGAGGTGAACAAGAAGAAGAAGAAGGTCTAGAATGCGAGGAAGGAGAATAGAATGAGGAGGAAAAGGAGGAGAAAGAAAAGTAGGAGAATGAATTCACTTTGGCAAATAGTTTTCAAAAATAGCAAAGATATTGTATATAAGATCACTTTGAAAACAAAACAGAAGGAATTATTATCACTTTTGAGCAAGTAGTAATAAAACAATAAGAATTTCGGAAAGATCGTGCCTCTCTAATTGTATGGTGCGAATTCTTTAACAGGTAAAATTTCATGAGTGGAATACTCACCGCAACGAAGAGTGGCAAACTATCTCACTTTCTTTGATCTCCACAATTCGTGATTACCAAAACTGATCTCGATGAATGTTGAATAATATTCAGCGCCATGTGAACCGACAAATTAACTGGCATTCCCCTGTCTTCATTCCGAGTAAAGGCTGGACCTACCAAACACTCCATCACTCTGACATCAGGGAGATGTCGTTAGGCAGGAAACTATAAATAACTACGAACTACAAAGAACTCGTTTGCTACCGATTTCGACGCCTTAGAACGTAATTCTGGCTCACTATGGACAATGCTCAGGTGGAATTTACAATCAACTTCCTAACACAAAAGTGGATAAGTGTACTGGAAATTAGTTGTCGTTGTTAAATTTTGATTTTTATGGTATCGGGGATCCCGTTCATTTACATAAGTGACATGTGTTCAAATCGAAACTCGATAGAGTGATAAAGCAATAATTTTGCTATGGTCAAGATTTAACAGCGTGTCGATTAAATACAGTACTATGCATCAAAAATGAAAATAATTTTAATTTCATGATGTCATTAATGCACTAGTGTCCATTTAAAATGTATATTGTTAGAAGAAAATAACAAGGGAGAGAACTGTATCTAGGGATACTTTTTACTTTCTAGTCCCACTACCTACTTATGCAGTAAAGAGAAAGTATTGTAAATGCCGCAGCAGATATTTTTCGACAGAAAAACACTTATTATGGGACACTGGTATCGAAAAATTGGATAAATCGTGTTCCTATACATAGTTAATTACATTCCATAACACATCCTCCAGTCGGAATTAATGTGAAGTGAGTCTTTGATGCCGTACTGGATTCGATCTGGACGAACTCGGGGCTCTGTAAATTTGAAACGGATATTTTGAGTTTGATTTATTTCATGAGTTTTCAAAATTTTCTCTTTATCAAGATCAGCAATATTAAGATAATTTAAAATTGACTTATAACCTTCAATTGAATGAAATATATCATAAATTTTTCGTTTTTGATTCCAAGACAGTTTCTTAGATTTTTGAGGTATAAGTATTCAAGTATAATGTAAGACGTTGATAACATTTTTCCTTATTTTGGACAGATGGCTGAGTCTTTTTTTATTAGATGGGTGTGGGTGAGGGAAGAATGCCTCATTCCTAATATTGTAATAATAACTAGTTATTTTTTCTGAATGTAGTGTTCGGGATAATTGAGTGTTACAGATTTTCGTACAACATAGAGTTAGGCTGTGGAAGCTTTTCACTGGTGATCCCATACCTTCATAACAATTTTTTAAATGTTCTTATAAAATCATTTAAGGAACCATGTATGTGCTGAACAATATTAAATAAATGGGTTGCGTTTTTAGCAGTTAAGTCAGCTTTTTTATTTCCAGTGATTCCCTTATGGGAATGGAGCCATGATAGTATAAATGTTAAAACTTGTGTTTTATTTGTTGTAAAGAAGATTTTGGATGTTTTGAATGATTGGATGTTTGGAGAATCTATTTTGGATAGCTCTGAGTGCTGACATGGAGTCAGAAAATATGGCATTGTGGGTGATGACTGCATTTTGAGTGCTGTATTGAATGGCTTTGAAGGCAGCCCAGACCTTACAGGAAAAAATAGAGAGGAAATCCTGTGGACAGCGTGTTATAACGTTTGAGGATGTTATAGAAACATCAGCACATCCGGATTTTCCGACGTGTTTTGATCCATCAGTAAACCTTTTTTGATACGTTTCATATTTCTCATTAATGTAAACGTTCAGAGAATGTGATGTAAATATTGGAATTGAATATTGGTTTAATTCGTCATCTAGGTTCGGAGTGAAGGGTTTTCGTGGAGGGACGGGTGAAGATATCTTAGGAGGAGAGATGGTTTTTCAATATCAAAATCATTTTCATAGTCGAGACGTCGTGTAGTGTTTGTAATTGTTTCGCACCTGTCGAACAAAACTGTTCCTTCTCATATTTAATGCTTTATTTCAAGTTTCTCTGGCACAGGAAGTCAGGTGCTTATATGAATTTGTTTTTCAGAAATTAAAATATATTTGTGGTTAATTTCATGTAGGTAAAATTTGTGTGCATTTTTTGCTTATCTTTGTTATGATTTTAGCAGTATACTTACTGTTGTTTTGGAATTATTATTGAGAATTGATGTGTCGCTTCAGGCGATTGAGAATTATTACTTTCAATACATGCAAAAATACAAACACGACTACAAAAACAAATTTAATGAAGAAATATAGGGTACAGAACATACGCATGATTTTAAATAAAAGAAAGATTAAAATACAGTACATGTGTTGAAAACTAATGGTAAAGATTACAGTAAAACTATTACAAAATGTCACTTTTTGGCGCACTTCCTGAAGAGTAGAAAATAGTGGATTTTTTAAACACATTTTTTCTTGATTTTATTCCACTCGGTCGTGATTTATCCATACAGCTGAAGGATATTTTACACTCGTTTTTGCAGCCGCAGAATCAATGATTCATTGAGCTACCAAATCTTCGTTGGCGAAACGTCGATTTTTACCACCTTTCAATTTTCAAAAAATGAAATAGTTCACAGTATTACATGTCATCAATGTCTTCTCCCGTTTCTCTATTCACAAACTTTCTGATAATTTTAGTTTCTTGGATGCTACGTACTTACAAAGTAAAGATAAATTTATTTAATTCTGCCGAGGGAAGTGGCGAATGTTTAAGAGAAACTCGTATTGTGGGTCCCTTTTAGAAATTTAGATAAATCTTGCTCCTACATGTAGAAGTTTGGGTGTAATTGAATAGTCAGGTAAAATGGTATACCGCAGTTATTCCTCTGTCAAGAGCTGCAGCCAAGTGAAACAATGATAAAATATATCAGAATGCTTGTATAATGTTCTGCAGTGTCACATCCGTACCTCGTGCATCACGGCAACCAAAGAAAAATGGTTTTGCAGGTAGGTTTTGAAAAGCCAAGACAATCAGTTTGTTTTCTGTCTAATAATTAGAAACTAACGGCAATGTATACCAAAAGATTTGCTTTTCATTACTTTAAACTTATTTTGTAGTTTGTAGTTCTTTATGTCTAGGTTAGACACTATTAAAATGTCATGTCGGGTTATATGGAATACTAGGTCTTTCCATTTCAGTGAGTCCATTCCATTCCATTCCATCTGAGTTGGAGTCCATATTATCTTCTGTACGTGACAACCATGATGCAGAATGTATCATCTGTAATGGGAAGTCTTCTGAAGATGTACTGGGAGAGATGGGTGAAATGTTTGTACTGTTCCATGTAGGCCCACCTTCACTGTTCTGGAGCAGAGCTGGAAGACTACATGTGTGATGTTTGCAAACAAAACCTATGAAATTTTTATTTTATGTCAGATTATCATAACCGTTTTTATCAACCTTATTTTTTATTTTTGAAACCCTTATTCCATATTATTTTCCAACAAATTCCCAGTTAAAAACAAACTATATTTTTGCTATTAAAAAGTTGTTTTTAAATTTTCAAAACAAATATGTAACTGAAAATAGTTGGTGTTCGGGTTCATTTCATGTTCCGTGTTCTAAACAGTTTTATTGCAAAGTAATGCTAACAAACAAGAATGGTATTCCATATTACCAGAACTTCCTCTACTGAAATTGCTTCCTCTGTGACATTCTGTGGCAGCATTGGGAAGAAGCGGGACAATGGGGCAGGTTGCTCAAGGGGCATGGCGCTCCCGCGGCTCGCCACTCCGGGATCTCGCAGCAGCTGGCGCCTTCCCCCGCGCCCCCGCTCCCCCGTCTCCCCCTCGCCCCCGCGGCCCTCGGCCCCCGCGCTCCCGCGCCCCCTCAAGCACTTTGGCCACGTGCCAACCGGGAGGTCATTAGTCAAATATAGTGGCCTGTCGTGACAGGGAGCCCCACACATTTGCCCTTAGTGATTCGAGAGATCCGTTTTGGCTCCAGCCACTTCCCAGACTAACTGACCAGGTGATAGTCTCGCCACAGCACAAAGGAATAGAAGGAGGGTGCGAAAGTGTGCTCAGGTACCTCCAATTCCATCAATCTCTATTTCCATTGCGGTCTTATGACGTTGTAGACGATTCTATTTTTAGTGCTAAATAGTTTCTCTTTCACGATAAATAGGAGCTGGTAACGGTTGTCTTTTAGTTTACTAATTGGTAAATAGTATGTAAGGAAACTCTTGCACCTCAGGCCTACCTTGTACAACGACCAAAAAAGCGGTTATGAAAAAAACTGGCAGAGACAGAAAATCCATGTTTGAGGTGATATGGTGCAAACACTGTTACTCTGATTTGGAATTGTTTATGTGGTTCAACGTTGGCTCAAACTTGATAGATGGACGAAAAGTTGATGTAGTTAAAAGATGGGGAAAATTATGTTAGAACGTGGACGAGAAAATCCAATGTCTCCAAAGTATCACACGGAATAGTAATGTATTTGGGAAATTGGATGAGATTTATGAAGCGTCTCGAATAAGGATGAGTTTTTTGACGTTCTTTGAATTTCGAGCAATTTGTCAGCAAGAAGGTGTGTGTTTGGAGCATAAACGGACTGTGGATATATTAAGGAACTATTAAGAATTGTGTTTGTTTTTTTCTTTCCAGGTTGTCAATTGTGTAAAGTGATAATTTTCATTTTTATTTTTTATAATTGTTTTCTTTTTAACGTAGAAATTGAAAATGTCTGTTTTAAATTTTAAAAAACAGATAAATTGCCACTAGTCAAGTCTACGATGTATGCCGTAGAATCATAGTCCTACAAACAAATAAATGGATATTCCTATTTTTTTTTTCTATTCATAATTCATTTAATTGAGGCGAAAAATTAGAACCTCACAGTATATATTTATGAATTGGCGTATATTTATATTTAAGAAGACTGTCGTACTTGGGCAACTTTATTTACCTTCACCTGGGCCACCTATAAACGTAAAAATCAAGAATAATAAAAAGTTTACTAGGTTATATTTTATATTAATTGTTTTTAGTTGAACAGATTACTTTCATGAGTAGTAATGCAATGGAAAGTCTTATTCAGAAAATCCTTGAAGATCCTCTCTCAAATATTCCATATCTTTTTCTTTTCAAAAACACGTTTGGCTGCGGCTCCGCGGACCCAAACATTGTTAATTTTTACTTCCTAGACAACTAAACTACTTAACATTAGTTAAGAGAAAGTCTTTAACAATGCAGCGGAAAGGACAGTTTTTCAAGAAAAAGGCACGTTATTGTGGTTTCGATATCGGAAAAGTTGGAAAAATCTAATTCCTATGTGTACGAAAGTATACCTTTATTATGTTGCGGACTCAGATTTTACGTTTTGTGGATCCTTTATACTCCAAAAATCTGTTTGCGAAAACACGTATGACTGCTGTCAGTCCGAGTCCGCTATTGTCCAGCCGAAGGGCAACACTACCGCTTAAACCGTTCAGGTGATTTTCTCCAAAAATTGACAATCGTCCGATCGATCTGCCAAACTCGAGGCCGTGAGAAAGCTAGAAAACGGATATTTTGATTTTCAGGCGCCCTTTTACATAAAGACTTAAAAATTTCCAAATCTTTTTTTATTAAAAATAACTCCAGTATTTGAATTAATTTTATTTCGGAATGTTTAAGAAAATGGCATAGAATCTATGATTATAACTATATATAATATATATATATTATATATATATATTATATATATATATGTATGGTAACATGTCGTGTTATTGCGATTTCTGTTAATGAAAAGGAATTTTTTAAATAGTTCGAGGGATTTCGAAAATTTTTTGAATATGAGCAAACGAAGTTAAATTACGAATAAATTGGATAGATTTACCGACGAGTGAATCATTTGAATGATATACTCCGATCATTCAAATTTTGTTGCTGTGGGATGTATATACAAAATACATCATGTTACTTTATTTGGTACTCATCAGGATTGGAAATACGTGTTTTTTGCAAAAACGATTTTGAATCAAGACTTATCTCAAAATATATTCTCTTTGTATATTTTAAAACCATAAGTACAACATGATTGGATTAATTTATACCCAATACCAATTGAGATGTCATTTTACGAAAGCGCCAGCAGACCAGGCAGGCGTGTTATGCCTGAAGTTTTTCGTCCTCGCAGCAACGCAGCGTGCTGCCCTCGTAATAATAACGCCCGGGAGCGACGTCGAGGGCAAGGAAACAAGCGCCAAAACGCAGAGCGCGGTCCCGCGGCTGCCCAGGAGGTCGCTTGCAAGGCGGCGGCGGCCAGCGCCGGGTGGCGTCCGGCGGCGCCCGGGCCCGGGGCGGTGGGGGCGGGGTGGGGGCGACGGGCGCGCGCATGCTGATGGAATTTGCGTGGGCGCGCGGCCGCGGGCGAGCGCGACCGCCCCACCGGTGTCGTCACAGCGCCGGCGTTGGCGCCGTTGCCGGGCGTCGGCGCCAGCGTCAGCGTCGTTCTGCGTGGCGCGAGGCGCGCTGGCCGGCGCGCGCTGCGAGCCCGCTCGGTGCGTCGGCGAAGGGTGGGGGGGCGGCCGGCGCGCCTGGGCTCTCCGAAGGGCTAGGCCGCGGCGGGCCGGCCGACGGCCACCCCGACGCGCGCCGCCCGCCTATCGCCGTGTGCTCTTCGCAAAATGTTTATTAGAGGAGAGCCTTCTGATGTTGTGTTTCAATTCCTGCTTGTTTATGGAAGAGCCACAGAGCACCAGGTTCAGGCAGGCTTCCAGTTCCATCGCTATCGGTGCAATAAGCCAGAGGAACGCCGCAGGGGAAACGAGGCGGGGCGCCTGCGGCCCCCGACGCCCGCTGGGCCTAGTTATACGGGACGCCCGTAAGGCGCCGCAGCCGGCTCGCTCCGCCCCCTTCCTTCCCCCCCTCCGGCCGGCCTTCCCTATCTCTACTCTCTCCGTGCGAATCTTCTCACGTGGCTCGTTCAGTCCACCGCCCTTGCAGGTAACAATTTTTCTTTCCTTGCGAATTTACACTTTTCATGCTCCGTACATCAGAGTATATTGCTTTCGAGCTCCCAGCAAGCTTACTTTCCCGCAGCTTCTTCCGCCTCCTTTTTGTCCGTTTTACTTCTTCCACAGCTTCTTGGTCATCCGCCATTTTAATACTCTTCGGTTTGTCCTATTTCTTGCGATCTATTACGTTTGGTGCGTTTCTTAATCCGTTCTACACCATCGTTTTCTGACAGTAGAGGCGTTTTTCTGCCATTTTGTTGGATAGTTCATTTATCCTCTTATCGCGTTCATCCCATGCGTTTCTCTTTGTCCATTCTACTCACCCACTGCGGAGCACTTTAATGATAGACTTTGATGATTGAACCAATTTCATCGACGAGCAAGTCGATAGTGGTACTGAGGCCTCGTTGGGATTGCATTACTCTACTGATTCGGTTCCTGTTTGTGTTCGGGGACCTTCCGACACGAGACAAACACTTGCTTTGTGGTGCTTTACAGTACATTATTGTACATTATTTTAGAGGAGAGTAATATTGCCATTCTTAACAATAACAAGTACTGAGTTTCCTACGCGATACGTACATTTCTCATTATTAGTCTGTTCCATTACAGACACAAAAATATAATGGAAAATATTTAATGTATCGAGAAGAATGTCCATGTATCGGGGCTCAAGTTGTCATGAGAACTTCCAGATTCCACAAGCCGGCATTTTCTGACCAAATCGTCTGTCACAGATACATTAGTAGAGAAAATGATGAATGCACGTTCTCGAGATAATGAGACAAACAAAGCTCTTGAAAGAAAAATAATTGCCGTTCGAGTTGTGCACACTAGATTAGTGTTTCACAGAAATACTCCTTTTCTATAGTTAGAGAATCGGTGATCTGCCATATTTTCCTCAGTCTTCCAGGCATGGAGAGACGTTTGGGGAGTGATGAAACGCGGTAACACATGTGGATCACAACTTCATATCGTTTCGCACTTTTGTCGAAACAAATTGTTTTGAAGTATAGGGTGAAAAGAAATTAAAAATAGTTGGCATATGAACATTAATATTGTACTCACAAGAAATAATTGGTCTCTTATCATTCATTTTGATTTCTATTGGATAGAAAAAACACAATGAAAGTCGTACCTTCATGTCAGCCAAAACAACATCACACTCTTGAGTAAAGTCTTTCTGCAATAATCTTATAAAAATGATAATTATCATAAATTGATATGATCGAGAAAAAGGGGTCAGCGACAACACAGAATTCGAGTTATTGAGGCTGAGATCAAATTTTAAAATATGGAGGTTTGCTTTCGAGGTTTGAATAATCGAGGTTTCACTGTATTATTGTATTCAGAATGTTTACGCATGCCGGTGGACACGCAAAGCAACTTAGCTAAACACTAAAGTTCCCGAGAAGAGAGTACAGTGGCATAACACGATTCCGTAAATATTTCCCACCAAACAGAGAGCGTTAGGTGAGGTCTCGCATTGGCCCTTTCAGCTCGGCGCTCCATCTCTGGAACGTAAACAAGGACGAGTTGGTGATGAGAGCTCAGGCCGACAACTTGGTACTCACAACACTGGAGTCCATTGTAACGTCACTTCTGTGTTTAACTCGGGGCATACTCTGTGGAAAATGCTATACTTTCAGAAAATACAGGGATATAGACATGCTAAATACATATCATGGAACAGCTTCACTCGTGAAAATATTGAAATTCGGTGGAAATTTTCTATTGGAGAAAATTTATAGGGGGTATTAGGAAATTCCGCAGTGAGAAGCTCAGTGGAGAATAAACGTCAATGCACATGTTACATTTGAAGGCAAAAGGATAGTTTTCTTTAATTCAGAAAATATTGATCATTTGCTATTTTTTCTTTCTCACCTACTATGTACATACGTTGTCAAGAGAAACTACTGTAATGCTGCAGCAGAAAGTAGGGAATTTTCGACAGAAAAATAGGTTTACTGCGAAACTATATATATATATATATATATATAATAATATATATAAATATATATATATATATATATATATATATAGTTGTGGTTGTCAAAAATTAAAGGGACTGAAAAAATATTAAAACTATAAACTGTAAAAAGGGACAACTAAATCAAATCTTGTTTCGTATTAAGTATTTTATTTTAGGTCAATAGATAGTGCAACATATAACACATTCTAGGTAAGACTGTTGTTCTGTATATACACTCTGCACTAATACAGCAGTATTTTAGTTTTGTTAAAATATTGTATTACGCGTTTATATGAGTGTATTTTATTGACTATTCTAGATCAGAAAGCTTGATATACTTTTTGGAAAACATTTTGTGTGTTTAAGCAGCATTTTTGCTTCTGAAAGCCACTACTTTCTAATAATTTTTAATCAGAATTCAAATAAAATTTGAGATAACACGGTACATTAAAATCACATTCAAAACGTAATTGAGGAGAAGGACTGGGGGGAAATACAGTGACACAGCGTGAACGTGTTTCAAATTCATTTTCGCACCTTTCACTCTAATGCTTCCCATTAATTTCTTTTACACTCCGCGAGTAAACATGTCTTCTTGGCGGGTAGTGGTTGTCATCGTTGCCAGTTGGAAGGGCGAGTCGACTAGAAATCGCTCATAGTCCAATAACGAGCACTTGATAATTTGTTATTTCTAATAACTGGTACGAAACACTCTATATTTTTCGTGGCTAGGTACACATTGAGCGTGATGCCATAGGCTTCGTGGTTTCGCTTTCAGTAAGAGTAGATTTCACCTACAAATGTTTTGTCAATTACTCTTCTATGTAGTGTATATTACATAAGTTAAGTTTAAAATTGGTGTATATATTACATAGTTAATTCTCATAGTGACAACACTGTGAGATCTAACTCTATTATTAAAAAAAGATAATCAAAAATCTCTGTAAAAACTATGAGGAAATATAGTGTTGGTGTGTTCAAAAGTATCGATCCTTTGGTCGGCAAAACTATATTTATTGATTTATTGGTACAAACCCTGATACCCTGCATTGTAATCTCCTTGGTACTGTACACACTTTTCCCGACGCGCCCACCTTTGTTTGAAACACTTCTCGAATTCGCCTTTTGGAATGTTCATCAGCCAGTCCATTGCATACAGCATGATGTCTTCTCTTGATTCAAATCGGGTTCCTTTCAGCAAAATTTCACCTTTGGAAATAGCCGAAAGGAGTCACAAGGAGACATATCCGGACAGTAAGGAATCATAAGAATATTGAGTTTGGGGCAAAGAGCCCGAATCAGACCCCCAGAATGGGCGGGTGCATTATTATGATGGATCTGACAAGACTTTGCTGCACACAAATCCGGTCGTTTGCGCCGCACATCACGATGGCGCCGAGGAACGTCCTGGAAGTATTTTGTCGTGATAATGTGGCCTTGTGGCGAGTACTCATGAAGCCCAAACTCATGTGAGTCGAAGAAAACAGTAAACTTGGCCTTCCATTGCTACGGACCTGCCGTGCTTTTTTTTGGTCTGGGAGATGTCGGATATTTTCACTGTGTTGACAGCATCTTTGTTTCTGAGTCGTACCCATACGCCCATGACTTTTTGCGATGTTCTGAAAATTGCGGGCAGTGTTGGCATTGTCCAACATCTCCTGGATGATCTTCCAGTCAGCAAGGCTTCTGCTTCATGGTTAGCTGTTTCGATCCGAATTTTGGAAAATTCTCCTAATGCCCAAATCAATGATCAAAATTGACTGTACGAATCAGTGCTTACTCCCATCTCTCCCGCAACTTCACGGACTGTGATACGACGGTCCTCCGTCAGTAAAGCCTGGGCTTGCTCAATGACCTCCTCATTTCGGCTTGTTGAAGATCTGCTTGGACGCGGTTCGTTCTCCTCTGATATGCGGTCGTCTTTGAAACAGCTGTACCACTTCTTTATCCGTGAGACGCTCATGGCATAATCCCCGAAAGCCTTTTGAATCTTGTGAATAGTTTCCGCTTGAATATCGCCAAGCGTTTGGCAAAATTTGATGCAATGCCGGTGATAGTGTTGTTCTCTCATTTTCTAATTTCTTGGAATCAGGCGCGGACTCACTTCACGTCTTTACTCATAGGCCAATTGCAAATCACGACTGCTTATGATTGTCTTTTGTACGCTCTAAAATGATTCATTGGTTTATCCGAAAGAGGCCCTTGTCTATTCGTCCATTCTTCTTCACTTCTCTCCTTCCCTCCATCTGCCCTCTGAATGTTGCCAGGGTTCCTGGAATTTGCAGCCCAAATTTGTAGTATTAGGGAGGTTCTCTATATTAAGTCCCATTACACATTTTTGAAACTTTCTCATACGACAAATGGAATTACGATGTTCGATGGCAAATTTGTGGATCCAGTACTTTGAAATCATAATTTAATAGAATCTGAGAGAATTTATGAGTGGATTCTCCATCTTCAAACCATACCTCACATGGTGTTCGACGTCTACGCTAGTGGTCTTCATGACGAGTGTGCTTCTCTACAATTCCGGGGCATGCACAATTTGATGTTTCCTGATTAATGCAGACCTTTCACTTAAGATATTTTGTATTTAATAAATTGTAACTTGTAAACTATATCTTTTGCATAATATAATTTGTTAATATTACAAATTATTAGGAAATTTTGTTATGGTATTTGTGAATTTGAGATGCTTCTGTTGCATAATCCAATCTATTAACATTAGTTTTGACTAATTCCTTGAATATTTCTTACTTGTGTAAAAGTCTTCATATTATGAAGTATTAGGGAAGCTACGATGGTGGTGATAGCTGTAGAAGATGATAGGAATTTACTTTTTGATTGTTCTGATGAAGACCACATTCCCAGACAACATAGAAGACTGAAAGTGTATCGACAGCGCATCAATTATTGCTGTAAATAGTGATATTTTAACATACCATAAGAAGGGTTGTGCTCTTTCCCCAAAAGAACAGTTATACATTGCATTGTTTAGGTGGTGGAAGCTAGTGTCACACTATTGCTGACATGCATACTGAATTGAATTCTATAGGTTTTGAATAGAACTCTTTCCAACCTGGTGGTTAAATGGCTAGAAGAAATTGGAAATGTAATTGAGCAGTTCAATAGAACTGCAAATTTTCCAGGTGCAGGTGGAGTAATAGATGAATCGCAATTGCATGTTTATTTTTTAGCCTACTTGACATTTTTATTATCTGAATGCAAACTGGCCACGAAGTATTTATGACACCCTTTTTTGGCGTAGAAGAAATCTGAACCAAAATATGAAGCGAAGGAACATTTTCCTAAATGCTGTATTATTAGGTGAGTCTACGCATGCCTTAAGATCTTTTCTAATGATTCCTCATCATGAAAATCCAAACAACATTGGAGAAAGGCTTCACAATCGTATACACAAATCGACAAATAAAAATATACAGTGAAATCTTAAAAAAACATTTCCACGTTGAAATCACCTTCGGGATTATTCAGTATATGCTGCGGAAATTGTTAATTGTTGTGATAGCCTCTGCAATATTTCACGGATTGATGAAGATGGAGAAACATTAATAAATCGAAATAATGATGATAATATTTTATCATACGAAAACTAGAAACTGATGATGAACCCATTTTAATGACAGCCCATTTAAGGCAGATACATATAATTGATGCAATGAATTGAACATCTTTTATTTAAAAAATTATTGAAATACGCTTTCGAATTTTAAAATACATTTATTAATTCTGTTATTAGTTAAAGAATATCAATATCTTCACTTGTATTGTCCTTTACATCAACTGAAAAAAATCTTCTCGGGAGATCTAATCCAATTTCAGTTTGCCTAAATTAAAATGAAAGAATCTGAATTCATGAATCTGAATTTTAAGCAGTTTTACTTGAAGTATACGTTTTTCGTGGCACAAATTACAAATTATCTTGGCATTTTGTTTTGAAGTTTTCCTTTCACTAGTGGAGCAGGGAGAATTGGTTACATGATTTTGTATATCCTCTTGCCCTTGCCCTCTTGCCCTTGAATTCCATTTTTCATTTTTATATTTTATTTTACAGGTAAGCATATTATTTTCGAATAAACAATTTGATCCTTTATAATCATTGATTAATTTGCCCCAAGTCCCTCAACAACTTAGGTATATTGCGTACAGTCTTCTCACAGTAAATCTCGGAATATTGATATTCTCGGAATATTATATATTCGCTAACGATTTCCGAAATGGAATGTCTCATGCATCTAGCTCCAAATATCATTCCGCGTTCAAAGTTCGTTAATTTCCATCGTGCGACCCAAATCACATCAGAAACACTTTCACAACAATCATTTCAGTTCAAATGAAAGCTCTGCTAATGCATTGCCCTTATATCGTTTTTGTACGTGATACTACTGTCATCTGTTTTGTATTGGGTTGGTCTCACGCGTCGGGGTGCGGCGCGTATTTTATCATTTCATTCAATATAACGCCGCTATGTAAGGAGGCCTGGGAATGTGCATCTTTCGCTACCTGCGAGGGTGTAGGAAGCGTCGGGGACGCGGAGGCATGCAGTTTCATTTTTTCGACACAGGCGCGCCCCGGCCACCTCCGCTGACTCACCGGGAAATACGGACGCTGCTGTCTCATAACCCGGCAATTCAGCTGCACCTGTTCTTGGAACTTAGGTGACGTTTGAGTTTCAACAAAACTTGGCCGCGATTGGGCGAAAGAAACTGCGTGACGCGCGCCCGCCAATAACGAAGCGTGGGAGGGCCACGTAACTCGCAAACATGAGAAGGTAGCTGCGATACTCAAGCTCAGTCATTGTGATATAGGAGGCGACAGCGAGCAGAAGCGCCTTTCCTAGTTTTTTTCGGGGAGACGCCAGTGAATGCGCTACCACAACGCCGCATCATCGCCACATCACGGGCTGCCTCTGGGGCGCTAACTTAAGGACGAACGAGCCATGACTGTGCGTGACGGACCGCGAGCCCAGGACTGACGACGGGCCGAGGCGCAATCACCGCTGCCGTGAGCCACGCCGCCGATGCCCGGACCCCGCGGTGCTAACGCCGGGAGACGGCACCACGCCGCCTGCCGCCCCGACCGCCTAACAAATTGGCAAAGGGGTGAGACGAGTCGCAGCCGTCACCTGACCGCGCCGCCATTGACCACACCGCGCCAAGCACCAGGGCGAAGGACCGCCGCTCCCGTAACCAGGGCCGTGACCACCGGGAAGGGCGCCGCCGTGCTTCGGAGGATGAAGTCTGGCCCGTACGGCCGAATTTAAGATAATTTAGTTATAAGCAGGTTTCAAGGAGTAATTATAACGGGAGGCTTCACCTCATGAAAAGGGAATATTAAATCCACCTTTGAAAATTCCATGTGTTTCAATGCAGTAATAGAGCGAGAATAAGTCCTATCACGCATCCCTTTAAAGCGTCTACGAATTGAGCAGCCGGAGGAACGATGGATCGCCGTAACCAGGTAATCAGGTGAGTTATTGTATTTTTACATATTGCTATCCCATGACATTTGTCCTCTAAGTGTATACCTGGGTTTGCAAGTGTTACGTAGATATAAATAATTGATTGATGATTCCGGGCGCATCAACTGCTATGAATATTAGTCCCGTAAGAGTAGTGCATATTTTGTGAGACATCCAACCGATATGGTACTTACAGGCTCGACTGGTACACATGAAAATCAATGGCCGATCGAGTGTGTACCTATGATTCATGATATACTGACAAATTGAACATCTTTTAATCAGTATGGCGGCTAATTAGAGACACCGAAACGGTATGTCATGACATAATCGGCAATGAAAAAGAAATTTTATCTCCACAGATGGAACGGGCATGGAATGTTGCCCTAAAAGAAGGCAATGTGTTTTGGGACCAAAATAATATAGACATTTTTACGATATAGCTCCTAGTCAAGAGAAGCAGTATTGTGTAATTATTGTAGGGATGGTTCAGAACTAGATCCAATGTTAGTTTACCCGTACAAAAAAGTGCCTAGATATGTTGCATAATCAGTTCCTGATGGATTTACATTAGGGAAGAGTGAATATATGTGGATGATAAGTGCAACCTTTTGCACTTATCATCCGTATACGTTGCAAATGTGCTTTATCCTTGGCTCACTGCTCGGAAAATTTAGTTTTCAGTAATTTTACTTCTGGGTGGACATAAGTCCCAAATAAATCAGGAACTACATAACTTTTGTATTGGAAAACAAATACTGATTTTCTGTCTTCGCCAAACTCTACACACAGCATACAGCCGTGTGATGTAGCAGTCTTTCGATCGCTCAAGAGCGAGTGGAGAAATGTAGTCAGAAAACACATGCAGGAAAACTCAAGGTCAGTGTCAAAAGTTTTTGACTCTACTTTGTAGGAAGAAAGTAAATATATTAGTGTATAGAATACATTAAAAAGGTGCGATCGTATGGTACACCAAGGCAGGCGGGTCCAGGGAATAAATTTGCCTAAAAATTCATTGATAAATTCATTTCATATTTTATTATATTAATATTTGTATTATTATGAATTATCCAATAATTTTCTGTAATTCAAATAAAACCCACTACATTTTCTGCAATCCGTGTCATTATTTTTGTTGTAGAAAGATTTTAAAATCCATTTAATCTAGCGAGAAATCTACTAAAACGGCATCTATGACACGCCTTTCAACAGAAATTTTCAAGCCTCAGTTAATTTTTGCTTTAGTGGAGCGAAAAGTAGTGGCGCTACATCAATTGAAGTGCAACAAACCAAACCTGTATCGAAGATTATAGATCTGTTTTTTTTTTAATTTTCCTAAAAAAACAGTAAAATTTTTACGTACACGGAAGAAGTGCTAGTATAAATATGCGCAAATTTTCTTGAGGTCTAGAAAATTTTTCCTATCCTTTTACTACATAGAGTTGAATGATTAATGGCATAACGGACAAAGTGAGATTTTCAACATTTGAATTTTAGACATTTTGGCTTAGAGTAATAGAAAGCTTATTTGCATTGGGAAACGAACTACAGATATTTTTTAAAGAATTGCTTAAAGCATAGGAATCCAATTACCCACTCTAATCGTATTATAAATAGGAAAGGAGAGATCAACAAAACGTGCGCATAGTGAAAATATATTTATGCTCAGAAGCAATGCATGAGGATATTAGGGGATTTACTCAATGCTTCAAATGAAACTGGACGGAAAACCTACACCTGATGGGGGACATTGACCAAGAAGCCGATGTACAATCCTTGATGCATGTATATTTACTTTTTAACTTTTACAGTACAAATTCTAACTAATGTGTTACATATCATTACTAAAATAAATATTATTTTAACTCGATGAATGGTCTTGCTCATCCGTTCTTGGGTAACAAAACTGTAGAGGGAAGGAAACGTGAGATCTAAAGCTCGGTAATTCCTTCCGGAGTTCGCAAGAAACAAAGTATATTGCTGTATTCCTGCGCGAATTTTACATCTTTCTTCGTTATTTATTATTATTTCCTCACATTTAAAAAATATATCACCTTCCATTTTCCCATCATGAACAATAGCATTTGGGGATGGCCACTCATTGTGAGAGAGTAGTTCAGGACGTCTGCTTACTCATATTCACAAATAAAACAATAAACTCGGTTTATAATTAAACGCTTTAAAGTTTCCTCAATATCCTCATTCCGAACTTTACAGTTCTGGCAAGATCTCCCAGGATTTCAGTCTCGACGTGCGTCCTGTCCGCGCCACCTCGTCGTGTCCGGCGAATTCCCGGGCGGTTTCCGCTGCGGGCGCTCGTGGCAGCGGAGTCGGGCGGAGGCGGTGGAGGAGACGGTGGAAGCGGCGGTTGGAGGAAGTGGGAGCACGGCGGCGGTAGTGGAGTCGACGGTAGTGGCAAGGGCGTGGGCGGCGATGACGACGAGGGGTGGAAATTAGGCGAGGGCGAGGTCGGCGGAGAGCGGGTGGGTGCGGAGGCGAGCGCGAGGACGGGGACGGTGGAGCAGGCGGGGACGACGTGCGGGGTGGCGTCGCAAACGACGGCCGGAGAAGCGGCGGCGAAGACTTCGTGGCGGCGGCGGTGGCGGCGAAGCGCGCACGGCGGCGCAAGCAATAGGCGTCTGCGGCGAAGGCGGCGGCGGCGGCACCGGGGCGGCACCGCCAGGCCGCGGCGGTTGTTGTACTTTGGCTGAGCGCCGGAGCCGCACGCGAGTCTCGCCCCGACTGAAATTACTTGCGCGTAGCCCACGCCGCGGCCGCGCCGAGCCGCTCCGCGCCGCGCCGCGCCGCGCCGCCGCCAGCTGGCCCCGTGCGCTGCACGCGACACCCGGCTGCGGCGGCGGCGGCCGAAGCCCTGTTCCTGCTGCTCCTGCCGCTCCTACCGACCCTTCCAACAGCGATTCCGAAAGCACGCTCTTGTTTAGGACGCAGGGCGTAGACCTAACGCCCCCCTTGAGGACCAGCACCGAAGATTGAATTGAGTCCACCTGGGGTTTGCAGTTTCACAAATATAGATATAGGCATATTCAATACCTCCTTAGTAGACGTATTTTTAAAGTGCATTCTTAATCCATTGGTGCGAATCGGAATTCTGTAAAACGGGCTCAAAACCCTTCTTACCACAAAATACTGACACGCTTCTGCATGCTCATTTTGTGGGTGGAATGCAATAGTGACACAACTCAAAAAATCAGAAGTTGAAATAAATGAGTTTGAAGTTTTCATCTTATAGTGAAATGTATCATTCTTGCATTCACACTTCTGCCATTTCTGAGTGGAATACTGCACTGTAAGATATGTTGTTGTTGCTGCTGGAAAGTAGGCCGATCTTTAATTCTGGAGACTGCATTAACTAAAATTCGTATTTTTCCAGTTGTGCCTCTATTGCAGTCCACAAGACATTTGATCATGGATGTAAACAGTTCATGGTGTGTTTTACTGTTAACCATTCCTTGCACAACACAACTGATATTCGTAACCACAGTAAATAATGCCAATCAACTATTTTTACACACAACCAACGCCTAGTGCACCAGGGGGCAACCTTCAACGCCTAATGTATTGTCTGCTGCGCGATCGCCTCGTGCAATGAAGGGTGCTGGGATCAACGCCCGGGAGCGGCCACTAGGAGGGGCGGCGGGAGGCCGGCTATTTCTTACTAGTGATTATCGTTCGCAGTGTCGCCAAGTGAGGGCCTGCGAACAGGTTGCGAACCACACGGCGTGCGCTCAGCTTCATGACCGCACCGTAGCTTTCGAAGGAACCTCAAATCGAGCTTACACTATTTACATCGCGCTCACGAGAGAAGGGGATTGCTCGATGTGCGTTCTTGGCAACAGGCTCGGAGGCATGGCTGGAGTATGACGTGAGAAGCTGATAGATATTTTCTTTGTATATCCAAAGAGACTCTTTTATTGGTCGGAAACAATTATGCCCTGCTGCCCACGGAAAGATGCGGCCACGTAATACAAATTGTCATAAAAACTAGACGCGCTTTAATACAAGATGTATATGATTGCTTGTGTGAGGGCACAGGTAGGTCACAGTAGTACATGTAACGAGCATTAGGCCACGTTCATTTCCTGCCTACAGTATTATGAAGTTCCACACTCGCTCGAATTGTTTACTCTGTTCATACTCAGTTCTGATACGTCACCAAAGCTTTTTAGTTGCCCGGTCAAGTCCACAGTGCGCAGTACGTACAGATCAAACCGCGGTGCATTGTACACCACTGCATGTGCTGCAATGCAACCTTGTTCTTTATTACAGTTTTTACCGAGATTTATGGTGTGAAGTGCAGCTCAAGAACATTTATGCCATATTGGTAGCGCACCCAAGGGAGAGGCTCATGGACTTTCAGTACCTCCCGAATACGATGACACTTATTCATAAATATAATTTTCCTAATTTTCTATATCAGCGAGAGTTACTTGTAACCATACATCAACAAATAACTAGCGGTGCTACAATAGCACATATTTTCTTGCAATATGTCTAAATTTGCAATTTTCGAAAATTTAGAGGGGTTTACCAAATTGTGCGTCGTTTCTTCTATCTGTGGAAACAATTTGAAGAAAAAATTTGGTGTGGTTTTTGAGAAAGAATTAGAAATTTCATACATTTCAGACACAAATTTCGCGACATCTACTTTTCCGAAAAAAATGTACATTACTTGTTTAAAGGACAAACTTTTTACAAGACTTTGTCTAAGGCAAAACCTTCATCATCAATTTTGTATTTTTGAAATGTTAATTGTTTGCAAGTTTTGAAAAAACAGAGAGTTCGCCAGATTAGCATTATGTTTTTTACGTTCCTTGAAACATATGAGGATAAAATTTAAAGACAAAATTTGGAGCGGATTTTGAGGGAAAAATGTTTTAAAAAAATAAAATTAGTTATATTTTGCGTAAAATTACTAAAGACTTCTCATATATTCCAAAAATTGAACGTGACCTTATTTCAAGATCTCTCTTTAAAGAGCAGATTTCATTGAGGATAAATCTCTGTCTTCAATATTATAGTTCCAGAAAACGCCCAAAAATTTGAACTTTTGCAATATTCAAAAAATAGGATATTTAAATTAATATGAGACCTGCACCGATCTCTTAAGCGTCTTTTACACTATCCGAGGACACAGTTTAATTAAACACTTTGGTACCATTTTTGAAAGTGTTTTTGAAGCATTAGGTAAAGTACACTCAAAAATCAATATATGAAGCTCCCAAAGCCTACAGTTCGTTCAGATCGATTGGGGAATATACATTTTGGAGAAAATCGGTGAACGGATTAGGCTTCAGTGTTGACCACAGATGGACAGAAAAAGGGACAGATAGTCGTTTCGCCGTCAATCAATTTTTCGCTATCATAGACCCAGAAAACATGGATTCTTGCTACCCCATGTGTTAGAAGAAGTAATTTACTGTGTTATATATAGCAACAGGATTGATCCACTTTTTCGTTACCAAGGCCCGGCAATAAGAGATTTTCTGTCAAAAATGCGCCGTTTTCAGGCGCAGTTTTACATAACTTTCTCTTCTTACTAAGTAAATGCGAGGAAGTAGAAACAATGCTTCATGTCGTAGTCAATAGGTAAATAACAGGTCAATATAATAAATAAAATAAAACTGGCATAGTAATAAGCACATTAGGGGGTGAAGAGAAGGGGGGATCGAAAATGTAAGGGCAGAGGCGTTGGTGCAGACGATCTTCTGTGGCGCCGTTTGATTTCAGGTGCTGAGGAGGCCAAGCACTGGAAGGAGACGGCGGGACGCCCGCGCCAGAAAATAAATAGTTAAAATCAACGTCGGATAGATTATAATGTACTCGGCTTCTGACGGCAGGTTTTCCCCCTTCAGGGTTTTTTTCCTGAGCCGTACCTTATGGTCTCTTTTCCGCGGCCTTGATGCGATGGAGAGACCATTTGGGGTGAATACCAGAATTCGAAAGATTAAAACGCGAAAGGATGTAGGTATTGTAATCTCTTAAAGGCCTTCGGCCTAGCCACATAGGACCAAGTAATCTAATTTGTTTGTAATAATTACCTATTAAATAAATAATAACAATGCTTCATTCATCCTAAATGAAAAAAATCTTAATAAGAAATTCGATGTAGGCTTGACGTCCCCATAGAAAAATCCTGGTTGCGCCACTGATACACATGTACATAAAGTAAAATACTAATCAAATATTTTTGACAATTGAATTACCAGAAAACCTTTAGTTACTTTATTTGGTTGTAGTTGCCTAGTATTAGTTACAACTGGTGGCAATGTGTCGAAGAGAAACAAGATAATAATATATTTGTAATTAAGTTTCACCTCAAACGACGCATAAAAATTATGAAATAAAAATCTCTGACTACATTTTGAATTAATGAATTGTTATTTTGGTAAAACGCATACAGATGGAGCAGAAATTAGAGAAAATATTTTTCTTTCAAAAATCAATATCGCCCATGGCATTTAGTTGTTTCGAAATCTGAGAGAAAACTCATTTGCTTTCTAACTTTATGTATTTGAAGAAACAAGATGGTGAAGATATTGCCCCCTCTACATGTGGAGTCAACTAGGAAGTCAATCAAGAGCCACATTTCATTGAAATTATTTCTCTCTACATGATAGTTCGCCAACTGCAATAGCTCAGCACTAACGTCGCCTCTGCAGACTTGTTGACCGGGAAGTCCAAGTGTTTGAGTCCCTTGATGGCGGATTTGGACACAAGCTAGATAGATGGGTCTAAATCGAACTGTTTGGAGGAGAATTCCATTAAAACATTTCTCACATAGTTTTACGTGGTTCCGATCAATGTGTGGCGCATACCAGAGCAGTTCCCTCACAATCGGGCCGCGGACCGTTCCCGATCTTCTCTTTGTCTCCATTCACTTTCAAATACAATAGCACAGGTCTTTTGAAGACAAGTCAGGATCGTAAAGCTTTTCCTGGTTCGGGCGGAATACAACAGGTACCTGTAAGGGAAAAGCTCAAAGGCCACGAGTATGTCAGTGCCAGATCTTACGATGTAGCGTTAGGCGATTACCGACATCTCCTGAGACACAAAATGCACTACATTTACAGGACTAACAACTTATGAACTTGACGCGTCCGGAATCAACACTCAATCACTATGAGTCAATTCTGAGTTTCGTGGTAAGATTTTAGCTCTCTCTCAGCAGTGGTCACGGTCAAACGGTCAAACAACGGTCAAGCGGTCAAACGGTGGTGACAGCTTTTACTTGTGAGAAGTGGTGTATATATATCTGTCCGATAGTGCGCTACAGGAGACCAAGATATGTTGGTCAAAACGTCGGCACCTCCGACTTCGACGCGGCGTCACCCGGACAGCCCAGATCATGACTCTGGGCGTGGAAGCCTACGACATCATTTCATACGTTGCATTCTTTTCTAATGGTAGTAGCTATCACGAAAAAATAATAACACACAAGGTAGCTTCAATGAATTTGTTTTTACTTTATTACATTTCTTACACTATTTTTCAGTAGCAATCTTCGAATGTGTCCGAATCTTTTCTTGGTGAAGCTTCTCTCTTTTCACCTCCATTTCAAGCAAATGGGCTTCCATTGCCACTTCTCTCTCCTCTTTTGAATACTGGATTTGAAACCATTGCTTCAATTTGTTTCATTTAACGATCCAAAGATATCTTTGGCAAGGTAGGCCAACTTACATTTCTGGCCTTCTTTTTGCCCAAAACGGGAGTTTCAATTGCTCCCGTCTTCTGCACAACTTTAAAAACTATGTTGTGTCAACTACTAGCGATGTTGAGATTGGGGTGCGCAGTATCAGGAGTTGTATGATGCCCAGTTGTAAAACTTCATAAAGTACAAATAGAATTAGTAAATTGAATAATGTATAACTAGTAACAGATTACACTGGACCACACATTTTGCCCTTCTGATCATTTGGGTGTAAAGGCGAACCTAATACAATAATTGAAGATAGAGAAAACTCTCGAAAAGCACTTTACCCGAGTCTCGCTTCTTTTCGGAGACTCGTCGTCAGGTCGCATTTCTAAACACACATCATCCTCCTGCACGTCGTCCTCCTCCTCCTCCAAACGTCCCGAGGGCTCGTTGCATGTAAATATTGCTTAAAAATACAAAGATTTCAATACACACAGTGCTGAGTGTCTTGAAGTGTGCTCAAGGATACGTACTACTACACTTCAGCTTTTTGAATGTTTATATGAAAAAGTATATTTATCAGCAAGATACGTATCTTAATTCTAGATTAATCTTAATTATTTGTGTACGTTAAGTTGCACTTAATCATTATGTTATTCTCTGTAATTGTTACCCGTTGCAAAACACATCAGAGTACCACTTTACGTTTAGAAATTGAGCACAGAAAAAAATAATAATGAAAAAGTTAAAAGAACGAATGAATTACAAACCCTGAATTATGAAACCCCACTGCAGCACTACCAATTAGTTCATTTTTATGACTAACGTAGGCAATATTCTCATTTTTGAGGTTTAACCACCTATTCAAATGAAAATACATCATAGTGGTTAGGTTATTAACAATTCTAAACACATTAATATTATTTTTACCTGTTTTATTGGCTCCCATCCTCAAACTTGATAACTGCTTCTTAGCATTCTTCGTCAATTTTTTTCCCATTCTGTTTTCAAGGTACCAGTATCTCTGTGGGCCAAAGATGTGCAGGAGTTGTAAATTCTATCTTCAGCCAAACCTCAGTTTTTTATTTTTTGCGGCCCCATCGGCCTTCTTAATTTCTACCATAGATTTTCTTCTACACGTGAAAGGAGTAAATGCCTCTCAGAAGCATGTCAATTTAGGCTTCTTTGGCGCTTCTTTGGCTTTTAAGATAATACTTTTGGCATCTTTTGATGTTAACTAATAAACAAATGACGTTGATTAATAAAAATGTAAAAGAATGGGCTAAAATTACACTACGAACTTTTTTGGGGGGTGAGGAATTATATAAATATAAAAAATTAATAATAGGACGTTTATAAGAGATAAAATAATATAACTAATTTAATGTATATAGAAAATTACAATACTAAATGAGGAAATAATAAATAAGTAAAGATAAGCAGTAAAATAAAGATACTATAGGATTAATGAGAAGTTTACGGAACAATAAAATATTACTGCAAGAACTCAAGTAAATACTACGAAATAAAGACAGCATTAACTACAAATACTAAGAAATAATTATTCAAACTCTAATAAATAACCTACTATAACGTAAATGACCAAAACACCATCTAAGGCTACACCACCACATGACTGCCAAAAACAGAAATGATTGATGGAAAAGGAAATAACCAGTGGTTCCCGTTGGTTCACAGCGTTACTCTTGTTCACGACCTCTTGAATCGCTTTCCACTGTGTATGAAAAACTACCCGTTCAACGGGGTCGGAGTACGTCAAGGAGTATGTACTCTAGAGTAAAATAACGTTCTAGAAGCGTCGTGAAACGCTTATATTCTATTCGATAGTAACTATCGTAGAGTAAGTGCATACTCTCAAGTAACAACTCTTAACTTGACCCGACTGTTGATGAAACCGGCCCTAAGAAGATTTTCATAGGAAATACCACAAGCGATAAGGGGATTTATCTGGGAATTTCCAAAGCATGAATGGTATTTAATAGGACTTTTCTACGAGTGAAATTATGTCCAACAGTTCCAAAATGCGCCCAATATTTAAAATAACCGAAAGCGTATGTTAAAATCAGAGGATATGTGGTGGTACTTACGCTGTTTATTGCACATCGACATAGCGATCGATGTATAACACGTCTTAAGATAGATGAGTCACAGTTTGTGATTGGCCAGTAGGTAGTTGGGAATATATTCTCGCTTCAACTGCGGGCCAGAGCAGTCGCTCCGTTTTATCAGCAGCTACAGCGCCGAGTAAGGCCAAACCAGTCTCGGTCGGACCTCAGTATTTGTGCAGTGTTTCGTCCGTTCAGTGAAGTGTAAATTGCAACTTCACTATTCAAAGTGCTACTTAATCAGTGCTCCGAAATTATTATAAACTAGTGAGTGCAGTGCGTCCATCAACCGTTCATTTCTCTCATTCATGAGCAACGAAAACAATGTCATTGAACACGAGTTAATCAGTGCGGCCCTAACCACAAAACGGTGAAGCACCACCATTGCCAGCTATCAATATGGAATCCTACACGGCAGGTCATTCCAGCATTTTCCAAATGGGTGCGAATCACACGCCCCATACAACATCTCCGATAGACACTAGCCCCTCGGCTCCATCATCATCACCAACCAAGTGGCCGCCGGGACTATCCGGTAAAATATCGATAGAGACCTGCAAAGAAGGTGACAGCAAACGCGCGGCAACGCAAGGTAACACCCATCATGATTGTAACTAAAACCTTCAGAAACAGTACAACGTAAAAATTTCCAAATTTTTAGCTTTCTCAACGAACAATTGCCTGAAGAACCAAAGAAAATTCCATCAATTTTTGTTACCGCTCCAAGCAATCACGCTGAATGTATTTCTGAAATTAAAAATAAAATATCTAATAACTTCACAACAGAATTGAAGACCAACTAAATTAAAATTCTATTCCGGTACACACAAGATGCTGCGCTTACACACGCAGTGCTGTAAAACATTTTATTGAAACTAACAAAGAATTTCATATCTATAGTGATCCCTCATGTAAAAAATCTTCAATAGTGATAAAGAATATCTATCCATCAATCACAGAAAAGGAAATATTAGCAGATATAAAATTCCAATTTCAGTCAGTTATCAAAGTCACTAAATGAATGAAAGACAATGTTCCAATTCCAGTGGTGGTAGTAATGTTTAGTGGTATAGACAAAATAAAATCAGTCCTCCTAATCAATAACGTGTGCAACTCAATAGTTGAATATGCAAAAAAAATTAAAACAAAAGGTCCAATCCAATGCTTGAGGTGCTTAGATTTAGTCAAAATCGTAACCGTAATTACATTTCGTGCGCATTTTTTGCTAAAGACCATTTCACTGCGCAATGCCGCACCAAATGCAATAATAATCTAAAATGTAAACTCTGTAATGGAGCACATATGGGAGACCTCCGATCTAATAAATGCTCGTACTATCAAAAACTAATGGACAAAAGACAAAATATTCTTTCTCAGAGAATCATACAAAATCCTCTACCAATGTCATCACCTTCATTTAATCTCACAAACTTTTCTTCACTCCCGCAAGCAACAGAAATCCCAAATTTCACTCAAATAAACCACAACCACCAAACCCAGCCGTCTTAACACTACCACAATTCAAACATTTAATCCATCCAACAACAATCACTCTACGAACAACAGTAACACATTCACTCCAACTCTACAGAATATAATTAGTTCAATCACTAACTACATATCAAGTATCATATCCTCAATAATTCCAACAATAATACAAAGCATACAAAACTCAATAGCCTCACACTTAAGTAACAATTATGGCCAACCTGCCCCTTAAAAACTTCAATCATTCTCAATTGGAACTCAAACAGTATCTCAAACAAAAAACCGAACTAAAACATTTCATCCAACTAAAGTCAGTTGATATAGCTTGCATAACAGAAGCTCACCTCAATAGCTCAATGAACTTTTCAATCCCAGGTTTGAAAACTTGTAGATCTGACAGAGAAAATGACCAAGGAGGAGTCCTAATCTTCATCAAACAAAACATCCCACACTATCAGTTCATTCCAGCAACCACCTCTGTCCTCAGGGGAATAGGAATTATAGTACCATTAAATAACAACACCGTTCTCAACACAATAACAGCATACAAAACGCCTAAAATTAAAATAAGCATTATCAATATATCTACATTATTACAATTACCCACCCCAACAATCATCATAGGAGACCTCAATGCTAAGCCCCACTCATGGGGATGCTGAGTCACCTGCTCTGCAGGCAACTTCTTACGTAAATTACAATCTCAAATACCCTTCTTTATTATTTCTCCTCCGGATCCTACATACTATCCCTTTGATTCTCAGAAAAATCCAGACATCCTCGGAATCTCGCACTCTCAAATTTCAGTTCCCAATTGAAGTCGCTTACGTAGCATGAAATAGATTCCGATTACATTCCAGTCATTTTCTCTACCCATCTCCCAGTTACCCCTCCAATTCCCTCTTCTTAGATATCCCTAAACACACTTATTATAAATTGGAAAACATTTAACAGAAATATCAACGTCTCAATTCCCCCGTTTAAAACATTAAAATCTCCAACAGATATTGGCGACGCAATATAAATATTCAATAGCATAATAATTAAAGAAATAAACAAATTACAAAAAGACAAAATTCTAGACTTATACTACTCTAAGCAAATATCTACCTGCTAAATTAATCCAACTAATTAAGTTTAAAAAAATATAACCAGAAGACTCTGGGACTCATTAAGAATACCATTTATCAAAAAATAATATAATCATTTAAATAATACTTGCAAAAAGGTCTTGTACACTTACAGACAGAACTAATACACTTACTATTACGATCTCTAAACGTAAGAAATAATTCTCGATGGCAATTTACAACAACAAGAAAATTCTGAAAAAAATTATTTAATTTCACCTCTATCCACAAACACAGGCAAATTACATTCTCTTAGCGCCAAAGCTGAAGCCTTAGCAAAACATTTTCAAAATACCTTTACACCAAATAATTCTCCTTCACACACAAAGCACCCCGAAATACTTCATATAGCTTCTTCCCTCATCTTTCACATACCCCACAGAATAAAATAAATATCTCCTCGCGAAACAAAAACACTAATTAAGAAACTCCCAATTACGAAAGACCCCGGACACGATAAAATTAGTTCAATAATCTTAAAAAATCTCCCACCGTCATTCTTAGCCTTCCTGAACAATATTTATAATTCAATTTTAAGAACTGGATACTTCCCTCATATGTGGAAACATTCAATCATTCACCCCATTCTGAAACCACATAAAAATCACTCCAAAGTAGACAGTTACCGGCCCTATCAGTGTATTACCCGTTATTACCAAAATATTCGAAAAGCTCATTCTTGCCAAATTAAACCAACATCTCAAAACCATTAACATAATTCCCAATCATCAATTCGGATTCACTGCTCACCACTCAACTGCCCACCAACTACTTAGAATAATAGAACACATCCACTCCGCATTTCAGAAAAAGCAACACACAATATCTACATTCCTCGACATCACGCAAGCATTTGACAGAATCTAGCACGCGGGTCTAATTTATAAACTAATAAAAGCTGGAACTCCTACTTACATTATTCACGTCATCAAATGTTTCGTAACAGACCGTACATTCTCAGTAATAGGCAACAATCACCACTCCACTCTCCAAACTATCAAAGCAGGCGTCCCGCAAAGCTCCCCTTTATCTCCAACATTATTCAACTTATATAGCAATAAAATACTTAGGACTTTACCTGGACACAAAAATAACCTGGAAACCCATATAGATATCAAAATTAAACAAGCAAGAAATAAATTATTCAAACTCCGGTCACTAGTCAACAAATACAAATACGTACTCTATACTCTATACTCTCTGTCATACACGTACTCTATAACAATTTATAAAGCTATGATAAGGCCACTAATACTATAGGCATGTCCAATATGTACAAACGCAGCCCCCAAAAATGTCAATAAAATCCAAGTAATTAGAATAAAATGTATCATGTAAGATTAATCACAAATGACCCCTGGTTCATAAGTAATAAACAACTCCATTCCGAATTAAACATCAATACAATAATAAACCAAATAGCCCACATATCACATAATTTCTACCAAAATCTAACAGACATCCCAGCAGCATCAAAGTACCGAGAAATCCAACCCACAACCGAATGAAAAATAGATTCCCCTTTGAAGCCTTTTTCAAAATCTTAGCCAACCATGATACATAACCCCGAGGTTCTCCCCTAGAGTATCCTCTCCAATGTATAGATTAAGTTAGCTTAGATATCTAGCATTAGTCGATGAACACATCTGTATAGTAATTATACTGAACGATGTATTCCATCTAGAACAAAGAAATATGTTAAATACAATAAAAAAAGTGGGTAAGAAACATCGGATAGAAAAAGCCATAACGTTTTTGAGATTCGCGCTCTGATTGGGGCATTTTGTATGTATAGTTAAACACTATTGGTTTTAATTTCACGAGTGGTATAATCAGTGAAATTAACAACTTGTCATCAGAAACGTATGTGCATCTCTCTTGCGATGTAAATTTAGAAGTGTCCTCGAAATCAGACAATATTAATGACATGACAACCAAAGACATTATTCAAGAACAAAGTGAATATCGAACCCCGTCGATTTCCATACCAGGTGTTCGAGTTATACGTGATATGATCAAATCAATTAAAGACCTATCAAAATTAAGCCAAAATAATAATGAATAATGTCAAAATCATACCCTCGAAAACCGGTTGTTCATCGCAACCTTATTAAACAAATACATCTGAAAAAGATTGCGCTTTATTATTTCAGTTAAATCAAGAAAGAACCTTTCACGTAGTGTTCAAGAATATGCCGACAGTAGACGAAGCAGAACTTAAGGAATCCATAGATGCCACAAGGTAAGACAGATCTATGATATCAAACATCGTCTAGCGCCTCTATGAATGTTTTTGTGGACTAAGAAACATAAAGCAACAAGAAAATATATGACATCGAATATTTATTAAATGCAAAATATAATTAGGAATCACGTCGCAAAAAACGTGAAATAATGCAATGTAAGCGATACCCGCCCTACGAGCATTGTTATCGCTATTGATCGCTTCCTTATAGCTGCGTCAAATGTGGAAAGAATCACGATAGTCGTAAAAGAGAAACATACCAACTACACCTTTACAACTACTACCTAACAACTGTACCCTTTGTTGTCGTGACCATGTAGCAAATTATAAAGTATGCGATGTCTGTCAAAAAATTCTCAAAAGCAAATATACAATACAAGGTCAATACAGTAGAAATCCTCCGGAACACAAAGTTGAAATTCTCCAACCAACCGACTCCTCAGACAGACAGCTCACATATGCACATATGCCTTTTGTCCGCAAACCAATAATCAAGATGCATTAAATAAAAATAATCTGATATCCATAATACAAGAATCACTTTAAAAAATCGAGACCATGTTAACAAAGCAAGCTGAACAAATTTCCAGTCTTAATTAATATCATTATTACAATATAAAAAAACAAGAGTAATTTACTTTGAAGAGTCTCCTGAAATACCAACGGAATTCTCGAGAGGCTCCTTCTGATAGGCTAACGAGAGGTGATTCTACTCGTGCATCAAGAAAACATTCGCATAGCACAGTAACTGTCTTAACTACAACATCAGTGCTCTGTTCTGTCTAAAAACTACAGAAGACATCGATAATGGTATTGAATATTTAATAGGACTCATTTAATAGGCTGTATATGTAACACCAAAAATGAGAGAATTTGAAAAATGTAATTACCATTCAGAAATAATGAATAAAGAGAAAAGACAGATGAAGACATGGCAACGCACTCATCATCTGGTCGACCTACGAATTCTTAACAGACCTTCTCGCCATTTTGTAACTTAAGCTACAAAAGCTTAAGTTACAAAATCTCGGAAGCGTTGTTGCACTTGTGCACTAGAATGATTCAAATACAAAATCATACAATTTATCGTTTTTGCTTTTCTTTTCCGCTCCGCTGCTTCTTTCGATTTCTGGTGGTGTGGTTATGGTGGTAGAACTTCCGGAAGTCGACATCGCATCGTTCGTCAACGCTTTTATTAACTTCTAAATTATATGTCACATTATTACCGGTTGATTTTCATAACAGTCAGTTCAATCAGACGTTCAGGAGGTGGGTCTGATGCTTGGACAGGTTTGTTTCCCTGATCTATGTGTGGAAGTGGCAGTTGAGAGCATTTTGCAGCGAGTGTGTGAAAATCTCTAAATGTTTTTACGTCAATGAACAGCGCGTTATAGCTTTTTTGTTTCATCTACATCTGACCACATCATCATAATACATTGTCATTTACATTGCAGTAATAGCGAAACAGTCAGCAATTCATCATTTCTGACAACCTTGTGTTTATGAAGTAACCTTTCTAAAAGCCCGTGTTTCTACAACCGTCAGTTTCACGTCGTAAATATTTGGATCTATTCTTTAGATTCTGAAAGTGTATACAAGTATACACCAAAATCTTCGCGTAATATGCCGAGAAAAAACAAATCTGCACTTAACTTTAAACGTCTACGAAAGGGATTCACTAAGAGATAAAAAGCATCTTTGTAACTGATAAAAAGTTTTGCTATGTGATTATATAACAAAGCAAAATGTGTGAACATATGTTATGACACTCTTGTTTCATTATTATAGTTGTATTTAAATTTTTTAATACTCAAAATTGTTTTGAAAGATAATTTCCTTTGGGAATTTTCAACGTAATAGAGAGGCTGAGAAGCAACCGCATGCAAGTAATTGTTTTTCAAAAAAATGAGAAAATTGCATTTACAGTTAGATATTAAGTGTAAAATCTAAAGACTAAGATAAGCAAGTGAAATGTGTTATCAGTGTTCAAATAAGGAGATTTTAGTGAACTACAAAGTGAAATACTGAAATATCTTGATACCAAAGTGTTGCAGTAAATTGCGAATTACAGAATTGAAAATGAACTGATGGTTAGAATGAAAAATCTTCGAATCTAGAAGTTGTTCACTAAATTCATATACTTTAAAGTACAAAACAATTAAAATAAAATAAAAAAAAATTACAATACAATTTGGTATTCAAGGGTTACTACATACCAATGTAACAAAAGCGGATCATATATCACTTTTTTAACGTGCTCTACGCGAAACACGGTGTTTTGTTCTTGTTTCCCGTGAGCAAAACAGCTATTTTTTCATTTTAATAGTGTGTGAAACATTACGAAGCGTGTGCGAAATATTTCAAAGCTTGTACGAAACATCTTTGGTACAATGCATCCTCACTCGAGGAACAAACGCGACTGTTGCGTGAATCACCTTAAAGGCGCACTTGTTACGTAAATCATCATGTATATGTTATTTATAAAACGTGTTCTATAAAAAACCCTTTTTCGCATGAACTACTCGATCTCACTCAGCAAATACGGTTTTGCCTAAAAACTGGAAGTCCCCTATTACTACGCGTGTAATTTTAATATGCTATATAAATATTAATAATATAAAAAAATTGGAATGACTACATCGAGCACAATATGGCGGCGACATACGTAGCGAGTTCATGTATAAGTGTTACTTCGGATGCAAAATCGCAGATCATAATTTGTGTGTAGTGTTAAATTGTACAGTTCAGAGCAGTTTTAAGTGCCATTTTTTTCAAAGAGTGTTTCCACTACACTTTTGAATTGGCAAATAATTTTCAAGATGGTCTCAACGGTGATGGTACCGAACACGGTAGGTCAAGATGGGTAGGAGTGGTGTCATTCGAGACAGCACAGCTTTCTCCGTACACTTTAAGCATAATTCACTCCTTTTCCTGTATGAATAGATGAATATGATGAATAAATTCCCGGGCAAGGGAAACTCAAATTGCCCCCGGCGGAACTGCGGCAGAAGGTCTGTTGCGACCCGTCCACACCATTGTGATCATTCACCGTATAGTTCAGACCTCGAACCGCACTCCCTGCGATTTCCATCTTCTCTTGTACCTCACGAAATTTCTGTACACGCAATATTATGCGAAATGACGCACAGAGACGCAAAGTTGCATGTGGCTGTCAAACACTGATATACCAGTGGGCAGACTTCTACAACACAGGGATATTAACGTTGATCCCACCCTGCGAGAAATGTTTCAATTCTGGCTGTGATTACATGGGAAATATTGCAACTTGTGCTGTATCGGTTACAATATAAGTTTTACATGGAATTGTTTTCCTTTGGTTGACGATGTAGGGAAAATTATTTTATAAATGCACCTAGTACCTTTTTATGGATAATATGAGAAAGTAAAAAGTAAATTCAATTTCCAATACATTTTGTGCCAGATGATTGAATGAATACTGTTGTAAAGTCAAGCAGAGAGTTCCACATTTTAAAAATGCGAGAAAATGAGAGGGAAAATTTTGCATTATTCAGTCGATTAACGTTCTTTTGAAAGTAATGCGTAAGATACTAGGGATATTTTGTTGTTTCGTATTGACAACAATAATCCCTATGCATTTAGTTGTTGAAGAAAATTTATGTTCCTCAAAATGGATATCTGAAAATTGAAAAGAGATCTCCTGGTATTGAGCAAAATTTTACCTAGAGAATCGCTTCAGAGGAAACTTCAGAAGAAACGGGAAACACCTTTCTTTCCTCTTCCTTGGTCAGTCCTCACCCATTACTTACATACACTTACACTTACATGCACTACACTCCCACACATGTTGGAAGACCAGTCGGAAGCTTAGAGCTCGTTTCGTCTGGGGCGGTACCCGTCTATGAATTGCTGTTAAATTTCGTTACACCTGGTTGGGGAAAACCCCGCAAGCCTTGGAGTAGGTCGGCGCATGCTCTCATTATCTAGCGAGGGAAGGATCACCGCCGCCTCGTGCACTACACTTACAGGACTAATGATCATAGCAGTTGTCGCGCCCGGAAACACGATCAATAATCAATCAATGAATCACATTATATTTGTATTATGAATTGCGTCGCGCTGCATTAGGAGTGTATGTTAAAGACGTTCAGAATCAAACTTGTTAGTGTTCTTGCAGGCCCTCATGGGCGAATGTTTCGTATAACAGATAGCTGGGTGTAAATTCATATTACCAACGTATTAATTATGAACATTGTAGCAGAGAAGGAGAAATATCCTTTTATTTTTGAAATGGTGTCTGAGTAGTAACCAGAGTGACTGTTTAAAATTTCGTTATACATTTTTACACTTCTCAAGCTGGCGCTTCGAGAAATGTAAATATTTTATTCTGTCCGTTCATTTGACGCAACTCTAGGCGTAATGAACGAATAAACAGTGCATATTGCTTATACAACTCCTAAACGACTTCTCTGTAATCGCCGCATCGCGCCTCTGTCGTTGTCGATCTTGACTTACGCTCTGCATGAGTATTCAATCAAGGAGTTCGGTTTTCTTTACACTCCAACCCATTAAGAGGTCGCTCCAAAGTGCTTTATTAAACATAAACTAGAATAAATTGTTATTCGATGGTTCATTAATAATGGTTCATTAATAATGGTTCACGCAATTAGAGCTGCTCGTTCTCCTGAAGACTTAGTTCAGGAAGTTATGGGCCTATATATTATTTTGATACTATAAATAATGATTTCAATTAAATGATAAAGTATTGAAACATTTCTCAGCAAAACGTACAGAAACAACTCTTTATACTGTGCGTAACATATTGGTTTTTTACCCCAAATTACTTATTATATATTTTATTTATATACCATTTCTTTATATTATTCATTAATGATCGAATACAATTATTGGTAAAAGATGTGTATTATTTCTTATTGTAAAATGTGCATGCTGAGAACTTAAATAATGAAATAAATATTGCATTCTGAGGATAAATTTACAAACATATATAGCTGTCTCGGGATCTCCCGGATTTTCAGCTGGAGAGATTTCGTTAAGTGACATTCTCAAAAACTGTGTATTTAAAAAAAGATTTCGACTAATATCAGGCAATTTGAAATTATGCTAGAGACAAACTATAAACAAAAATAATTTTTATAAAAGTTGCATAATTCCAAAAACTATTCATAATTTAAGTTTTGGCAATGCTTCTGTAATTACTTATTTTCTTTGAATTTGTTGATGAAAATTTGATGAAGTTAATAAATGAATTCACAACAATTGAATTTTCTATATATTTTCTTTATATAAATATTAAAGGTCATTTGTTTAAAAACACGCACAAATTAATAAATAAATTATAAATCAATGTAGGTCGCTAGAATAGCTCTTAAGCACAGTACTAACTTCCTGAGGTATGATACCATGTTCGATTCCTAGTCGGGGCAAAAACAGAATTGTGGTTTTGCCTCAGACAAAAATTGAATTGAGGTTAATATTGCCTCAGTTTCTGTAGCTGACGAAGAAATGCTCAGGCAAGCGGAGTTACCTAGTGACGGTGAAGGAAATACGTCATGTTCGCCACATGTACATACACACATTCTACGATATATGGGCTCAAGGCATCAACTGACGTCACTGCGGTGCCTCTGACTGGGAAGTTCTAGTTTCGTGTCCCGACGGTGGTCGACTTTTCCACACTAGCCGGATAGATAGGTCGAATTCAGTGGCTGTCAGGACAGCAATTTTAGGGTCCGACTGCTCGCGCACTGACCGCGCGAGATCTTTCCTACCTCTTCCTTGTCCTATCTGCATCCCTTACAGACACACACTTACACAATAACACGCACTACAATACTATACATGCCGGCAAACCAGTCAGGATCTTAGAGCTTCTCTCAGCCGCGGAGGTGCTCTGCTGAGGGGAGATACCTGGTTGGGGAAACCTCGCTAACCGACGGGTAGGTCGGCGCCGGATGTCGTCATCCGGCGGGGAAGATCATCGCTACCTCCCGAGGAAAACATGCACTACACCTACGGGACTACTGATCTTAGTCGTTGACGCGCTCGGAATCACTAATCAATCAATCTACGATATATGTATCATAGAGTAAGTGGAATACTTTTTCGACGATGACAAAACTTAATACTACGAACAGGACAAGACCTTTAAAACATAAAAGTAATATCCTAGTAGCATACCTTTGAATGTGAATTCGAATGGTCAAAAAACTTAAGGAAGAAGCAGAAGGAAAGAAGAAAAAAAACATTCTCCTCCTCCTCCTTTTTCTTCTTCTCCATCTCTTTTATCTTCTCATTCTTCTCCTTCCTACCTTCCTTTTCCTCGTGATCTTTTCTATTCTTCTCCTACTCTTTCTTTTCTCATTTTTCTCCTTTTTTTAATTCTTTTCCATTTTCTTCTTCTATTCCTCTTTCTTTTCCTTTTACATCATCTTATTCTCCTTCTTTTTTTATTATTTATATTGACATGTCAAAACCAGTCAATTACTGATTTTGAGGACCATTTAAAATCAAATATAGTTTAGTATGAAATTTTTATAATTATATTTTCAACCAAAAGAATATTTAACAACGGAATTCACTTTAACCGTAAAAATATAATAAATCACCTTTGGATACAACTTTGGATGGAAATTCCTGAAAATCACTGAAAGTGTAGTTAACTGTTTTTGGCCTGACGTCGCAGAACTAATATCTTACGTTAATGATTATTATGATGATATATATAGCCATATCCTACTGTCGAGTGGAGTCAAGGGAAGAAACGGTATGAATTGGTGCACTTTTCTCCCTCTGCACAATGATCGTTTTACCATTGCTTTCCCAGTGGGTGGATAATGGTAAGGGCGATTTATACAAAAGGGGTGATGATGATTGACTAATCACTATGATCGAGAGGTTACTTCAGATGGTAAGAGGTGGAATGAGAAATAAACCAAACCATAATCGCGTGGTAAAAACACTTACACCTTTCATCGGACTCCATTACGCAGTTTTCTGTCCCGCTGCTGTCCCGTTCTTGGACGCTGCTCCAACCCCCTGAGTACCTGAGGCTGCACCGATGTGAAGTATTACATGAATGAAGATAACAAAGCCCTAGGTATCTATGTTACATGATTTTGTCATTAGACTTATTGTATTATTCGTATTTTGTCATAGAAAATACGTGCTTTATAGTGGTAAACATTCACAATTTCCAACATGATTTAAAAAAAAAAACAAGGAGGATTTTGCGATCTTGCTATATATTTGGTTTAAAAATTTAAGTTGATATTTAGTCGTCAAACTTGCACTATTTTCTGGGGACTCCTTTGCAACGACCCCTCGCCTTTTTCCAACTCACAGCATATCATTGAGAAGAAGCGCGCCGCCGCAAATACGGCGACAACAGAAATTTTCCGCCTGACCAGCGCGGCGCTCGCGGCGCCTCTTGCAGCCACCCTCTCCGGCCGCCCCGCCCGCTCC